>PVJH01008505.1:0-84833 GCA_004026705.1 Nesogale talazaci | reverse complement strand
AAAAAAAAAAGAGACAAGAAAGAAAAAAAGAAAGAAAAGATCAAAGTAGGTATAACAAGAGACTCTGAAACCCGCTTTACAGTATAGAGTAGCTGAAGTAAATGGAAGAGAAGACGAAGTTTAGGAGATAAACAGAACGTATCCGAAGGCACCTGGAGAAGACAAAGTTAAATATTATAATGAAATGTGCAAGGGCCTAATATTAGAAAACTAATGGGGTAGAACACAGCCAGTCTATCTCAAACTGAAAGAACTCATGTGAAAAATCAAGTTTGAATTGAAGTTTTGAAAGATTCTCTAGAGAAAATATTGAATGCTTCAGGAATAGAAGATAGAGAGAATGTAGAGTCACTGTACCAGAAAGAACTGGTAAACAATCCACCATGTTAGGGAGCAGCACGTGAGCAAGGACCAATGGTACTGAAGAGAGAAGTTCAAACTGCCCTGAAATTCATGATCAAACACGAGGTTTCATGAATTGATGGACTAGCTACTGAAAGGTTTTGGAAAGCTGAAGAATTACTGAAAGCATTCATTCATCTACGCTGGAAAATTGAAAGACAGCCATTTGGCCAACTGACTGAAAGAGATTCCTACTTGTGCACATTACAAAAAAAGGCAACCCAACAGACTGTTCAAATTAAATAATGATATCATTCATATCTCACACAAGCAAAGTGTTACTTATGATCATACAGCAATAGTTGTAGCAATATGTTGAAAGGGAACTTCCTGAAGTTTAGGCTACATTCAGACGTGGTCATAGAACAAGGGATATAATTACTGATGTCAGATTCATCTTGGTTCAAACAGGGAATACCAGAGAGATGTTTACTCGTGTTTCATTGGCATTGTGTTTCACTGACTTATGTTTTATTCACATTGTGTTTCAAAGACAATGGACTGTGTGGACTATAATAAATAATGAATAACCTAAAGAAGCGTGGGAATTACAGAACATTCAGAACCTGCACATGGAGCATGAGGCTGTTGTGTGAGAGAAAGAAAATTCAAGAGGATATTGTATAGTTTAAAATCAGGAAAGGTATGTGTCAGGTCTGTATTTTCTCACATACTTGTCCAATCTATATTCTGAGCTAATCTTCAGAGAAACTGGATATTATGATGAAGAAAAGTGGCCCCAGGTTTGGAGAAAGGCTTATTAACCACCTGCAGTGTGCAGATGAGCTTTGTTTGCTGAAAGTGAGGAGGACTTGAGGTTTTTGCTTATAAAGATCAAGGATTGCAGCATTCAGTATGGATTACGGCCCAAGGTAAGGTAGACCAAAATCCTCACAACTGGTCCAGTCATCATGAAAATGGAGGAAAGGTTGAAGTTGTCAAAGATTTTGTCTTACTTGGATTCACAATCAAGGCTCATAGAAGCAGCACTCAAAAGATCAAAAGGTATATTGTATTAGGTTAATCCACTTCATAAGGCCTCTTTAGAGGACTGAAGAGCAAGAATGTTACTTTGAGGAATAAAGTGTGCCTGACCTGGGTCCCGGTAGTGACTATTACATCACATGCATGTGAAATTTGGATTCCAAATAAGGGTGACAGTTGAAGCATAGATACATTTGAATTTTAGTGATAGAAAAGAACATTGAAAGTACCATGGACTGCTGAAAGACAAACAAATCTATATTGGAAAAAGCAAGAAAAAGTAAGACCAGAATTCTTCTTAGAGGCAAGGATGGCAAGAGTGTCTAGATAGATAGCTGTTTCTCTTCAAGCTTTTATGACCCCAGTTTTCTTGTTTTTTAATAGATGGGCACTAACAGCTTTCTTCAACATTTGGTTAAGCACCTATTTTTTCTTTAGCACTCATATCAGGAAGGTTAGCCTCACAGAATAATACTTTGGATATATTGTCAGTAGAGACTAGTGTCTGGAGAAGCACACCATGTTTGGTAAAACGGAGGTGCCACAGATATGAGGAAGGGCCTTGATGAGATGGATTGACATAGTGGCTGGATCAGTGGGGTCAGGCAGAGGAGCAATTGTGAGGGTGAGACAGGACTATGCAGTGCTTGGTTCTATTGTACATAAGGTCACTCCGGGTCCAAGCTGATTTAATGGTGTCTAACAATAATACCCCAAACAACAACCTTTAATATTGTCAGTTATTCTAAGTTCACCTGTTCAACATTACAGAGCACCCTGGAGACCATGACCCTTTTCTATATCAGTACTCTTTAACATGATCTCATTTCCATACCCAGCTAAGTCTCCACCTTTCAGCAAGTTTCCAACCCCTTGGAAATAATTACAAATTCTTTTCATTATTATTATTATTATTATTTGTATTGCACCCATTTTTTCAATACTGTATAAACCCCACACCTATTGTGTCATCTCCTCCACAGCTATACCTGGGATGCTAAAGACGACTGGAAATTATCCTCTAAGTTTGTAGTTGATTCAAATGGTTAACCTACAGATGCTAATTTCAGTGTTAAAGGTTCAAATTCACCAAGAAGCCCTTCAGAATAAAGGTCTTACAATATACTTCTAAAAAACAGTGATCCAGAGACCATCCAATGAAGCCTAGATCTGCCTGCCACACTTGGGTTTTCAATGTAACTGGGTGTGATCAACAGCAACTGAGTTATGGATTTACATTGAACTGCACCTTCTCTTCTATAATACCTTCTAGTTCAGTCATATTTAATAGTTTCAGTTATCTGAATACAAGCATTCTGCTTTATCTTGTCTTTAAACTTTGTCATGCTATGCTCTCGACGTGATACCACCTTCTCTTTGGCTCGGCTTCAGTGGCAACTCCAAAAATATGGGAGTAAGTCTCTGAGATCAGTAAACCAGATCCAGCTTTTCTGTCAGGCATTTTGGCCTTCTGTCAGCCATTTTCTTAGGCAGCAGGATTTCTGAGAAATTCAAAAGGCGATTTCTACCCCAGAGCTAAAAATGTACATTAATCGCATTCATTTTCACTATTTTAAACAGGAATAACCAAAGGCTGCAACCAAACATAATGATCAAAACTTTAACTTCCCACGTTCTTTCCAGAAAACAATGGAGTGAACAGTGTGGCTTTATCTGACCTCTGGTTAGCCACAGAAGAAGAACTATCAGAAGGAGAGATCAAACAAACATGTACTCTTCATCTTAGGGTTTGTTTCTCCAGTATCCCCCACCCAAGCTACCATAATGTGTTAGTCTGGGTAGACTAAAGAAACAAATCCACAGCAACTCATAGATCTATAAGAGAGAGTTTTATATATAGGGTGAGCATACATTCAGAAAGCATCCCCACCCAGTCCAGTACAAGCCCCTAAGTCCAACTTAGCCCATATTTCCAACACCAATCTACAAAGTCCTCCTCGATTCTACAAAACACACTCAATGATGCCTACTGCAGAAGGAAAGCCATAGCAGTGCGTGTGTAAGCATCTCAGCTCTGGCAGAAGTCTCCCAGAGTTGTATCAGGGTAGGTTCATGTGGCTTCTCCTCAGGGATGCCTCACAGGAAGTGAGTCCTGCCAATTGAAGCAGGGAACTGGGTAAGGCAGCTACACCCTGGTCCAACCATCAAAGCGCATGGGGCCCAAGAACTGGAAAGGCGAAGCTCACTGAACCATTTATCTCTCTGTCCTTCAATTAATACCACATGTGTTTATTGGCCAGGTTGGCACAATAAACCTTAACTATCTCACAGAAGGTTACCGTGATTCAGACTTGACTCAGTGTCAACTACCATTTTGAGTGACTGGATAGGTAGAGGATCAATTCATAACTAATACACGATTAATGGAACACATTCTCACCAGCATGTATTGTATTTTCTGAACTGGATTTTTTAACATGGCTGGACATAGATGTCTTCACAAGGTAAAGTGAATCTGAATCAAAGAATGTTGGGGAAAGAAGAAAGCCAAAGTCTGGACCACAGAACAGATTGTGGGGGAATACAAAGGGAGGGGCTGTTCCTGGGTGGTTCAAACAGTTCAGTGCACAATCACTAGCTGAAAGTCGGGGCAGTTCAAATCTACCCAAAGGCATCACAGGAGACGAGCCTGGCAACATACTTCTTAAAAGCTACCACCTAGAAAACGCCATGGAGCTGCTCACATGAGGTCTCCCCTCAAGTGAACCTTGACTCAAATGACAACAACAAAGAGCACTGCTGAGGAGTGCCGACAATGGAAAAGCGCCACGTTGTCAACGGTGAGGCACAATAGATTATCTTGTGTGTTAAGATCAGATCATGGCAGATAATATAACATCTCTACCCACCGCATCGTATGTGAGTGAATTTTTTTTCCTTTTAGTTTCTTTGATAGAGTTTCATGAATTGACATTGATTCTGGAAATAAAATGCACTTTAACAAAATACCAGACAAATCAAACCCAAACCCGTGGTCGTCGAGTCTATTCTGCCTCCTAATAACCATACCTGTCTGAGAGGATCAGTCCTCACAGGAGCAGCCAAGCTCGTCTTTTTGCAGTGGTTCCTGTGACGAGCAGTCCCATCCCTAACTCACAGTGCCACCGGAGCTTCTGAAAATATTATAGGAGACAGTGTTCCTTTGCTCTTCACCTCGATGCTTCTTAAAAATCACAACTTTTGAGGGAGAATTAAACTGGTTTCATCAAATTGGAGTTAAGTGGTGTAGAAGCTAAAACTTGTGGTGCTTTTTAATATCCTGAGGAGTTTAGATGGATGATGCAACAATAAATTAGGTTTAAATTAGTTAAACCCCTGATTCTCCTTTTCCTCTAGAAAACCTATCATTCAAGATTATTAGAAGCATTACTTTCTATCCCCCTTGACAGTGGTTATCTTTCAAACCACACCCTGTTTAAGAATACAGTTTTCTGCAGAATCTTTCCATCACAATTTATGCCATTTTTGCTTTCAGGAAGCTTTGCTTAGTGAATTGGAGACCTTTCATATAACTTGCAATAAGAACTTAACAGGTAAATCTCATGAACCATGAACAAATATCCAATATGAAGTTACACACGTAGATGAAGAAATATAACCTTACAGTTTCATAACTCCTTATAGATAAAACATTTGCAAGATGAAATATCACACTCATAATACTTTCTTAAGAAGACCAAATTGGAATGATCAGTTGGGTGTATTTCAACCAGCATTCTTTCTTTTCCTTCTTTTTATTTTCCATTTGAATTTTAATTCAGCAAAAAAATGATGAAAATTACCTGTTCTAAATGTTTATCCTAATGCGCTGTGTGTTCTCATCAGTGAGTTGATAAAAAAAAAAATCAAAACCCTTCAACATCTAGCTGTCTCCTGAGACCAATTCCTCTGTGAAAGAATTTTTCTAAATTCAAGGAAACATTTCTAGAAGATGCTTGTAAAATGAAATTTCATTTGACTCCAGCAATCCTTCCTCCTATGCCGGGTAGTTCATTTTATCCCCACGAGGAGTGATTGCTTCCTTCAAATTCTGTTCATTTTCTTTTTTATAGGACAAAGCAATACAAATGTGCACAGTGTACTTCTCCACACAGGTAATGAGACACTGGCGATGAGAAAGTGTTGGTAATATTTTCCACCCACATGTAACTCTGAATATACATCTATCCAGAGATGTGTCATTATGTCACCAGGAGACATAATGCTCCTTGGATCCCATTCTATTATAGCTGATGCAGCAATGAAACAGAACTAAAGAGAGATAGCATCACTGACTTGATCTTTTCTCCCTTCTGACAACTCCTGCTCAACAGGAAGGGAGTAAAGTCCACAGATAGGGAAGGCTCAGGCCACCAATCAGTATCTACAGCTGCATCAACCACCAGGCAGTTAGCCGATGTCAGGACTGAGACCGAGGTGAGGCCTTTCCTAACTCTACTCAAGGGTTCTGAATGAGAAAAGAGGTGGCAATTGGCATGTTTTGTTATACAAGTAAAGTGGAAGCAAAAGGGGTTTCCGTTCTTCCAAACATCAGTGAACAACCCTCAGAAGCAGGGCATGTCTGGACAGACACCCAAAATGTTCTGTGTTGAGGATGCATTACCGCCAATGTGACAAGTCTATACAAATCTTAATTTTATAAAATGGGGAGAGGATTGATTGATTTGTAAATACTAGAACACCCATGTACAAAGCGACATATACAAAAGCGACATGTACAAAATCATGTTTAGGACTTCCTTTAAACTGAGTAGGGTGGGTCATAGTCCAAATCTCTTTTGAGAGGTGTCTTATATAAAGGGAGGACAAATACAGTGAGACACACAGGGAGAAGATGCTCTAAGAAGACAAATCCCCATGCCAAGGAACATTAAAAAATAAAGAAAATAAACAAAATGCATGGGACTGCAAGACCTGGAAAACACAAGGAAGGATCATCTCCCTGAAAAGAAAGCCTAACTGCTGATGTTCTGAATTTGTACTTTAATACCCAGAACAGAGAAAAACTAAACTGCCCTTTTTAAAGTGGTATTTTGTGAGCTGGACCCGCAGTCAGAATGGGCTTCGTGGCAGTGAGTCTATTTTGAGAGCTCTAGGAAACTAAAGACAATTATTGATGCATTCACCAATATGGATAACTGCAAATGAAGTATTTTGAAGTGTAATTCTATTTTGTGTTCATTTAAAACTTACAAATGTCACTAAATCACAACACATTCAACTTGACATCTTAATCACACTTGAAAGGAATTGTTGAAGAGTGTGTTCACGTGAACCCATTCAGATTGCCCTGGAATGTCGTGAATTGGAAGTATGGCAGTATTACTAAATAGCAATTCTCTTGACTGTGGCATTCTACAAGGCAGCTAGGAGCCGCTATCCATAGCATTCATTTCAGCAGGCCAAAGCTCCCTTTTAGGGGAAAAATACCCTCCAATGCCAAGACAGGACTTTCTAAAGGGATGAAAAATGTTTCTAGACCCACTGTCAGCCCTGTGAGCAGACAAGTGTCGGGAGTACTGATAGACCAGAAAAAAGAGTGAACATGTATTTTATTAAACAAAAAAAGTAAAATACTCACAAGACATGAAAAGTTTCCCCCTCTCATCTCTTCCCTTGCCCCGGGCCCTGTCAAAATGCTGAGATTTCAGTAGTGATTGAAGCTGAACTTGAGAGCATGCTAACTTTTTGTAACAGGAGACAGAGCACCAGAGGGCTAAGCTAAGAGTTGGAATTTCCCACCACCAGCCCTTACTGATGCTTGCGTAGCTCTCGGTTACTTAGTTACTTGAAATGGTTTGGATTCTGATCCTATACTTCATCTTCTAGTTCCTTTTTTTTTGGGGGGGGGCATCACTGCCCTCAGGAGGTGGGAGTAGGAGGCCCAGCCTTTGCTCCGTGGAGCTGAAAATGAACCTCCATCTCAGTGGGCCGCAATCCCGCGCACAACCACTACACCACTGAGGCTCAGCCCCTAGTTCCTTTCCTAAGCTGGAATTTGCTAAAAAAACTCTGCTCCCATATTTTCCATTGTTCAGTAATCTATTTCAAAACTTATTTTTGTATCCTGAGGTAATACAGCCTTAGCCTTTTTATTTCTTGTTGACTGGCACACTGGTCTCTTGTCTGCCTTCTAATATAGACATCTTGTTTTGTTTCTTTTCTCCAAAAGATCCATTATTCCTTTCAAATATTGAATAAACTCAAGTGTTTTGAATGAAATTTTATCTAGCACTTAATTGATTAAAGAAGAAACAAATGTTTTTTGACCAACGGAAGTGCCTTGATACAGGCAATCCTGAACTTCCACGTGCCTTGATGCTTGGAGTATGTTTACTTATTTACAGTAGATTTATAGAAATCCGTTGAACTTTAATAAGTAAGTTAAGCTTTCACCTGAGCCTAACTACATCAAGATCATACAACAATATTTTTTCCTTTAAGGAAACACTGGATTGTAATGGGAACATCCTGTTTTGCTACAACATTCTAAAATGAATACAGTCTACCAACAATCACATTCATTTATTTTTATTGCAATGATAATCCCCTCTTCCTCAATTTGGAGAAAGCAAGATCCTTCAGTATGGAGAGATCAAGATAATGCATCTAATATGAACTAGTATGGAGAGAACTATCTATGGCAGGCCTGAGACTGCTGTCTTGAACAGAGTTGTACCTTGGCTGGTCTATGGAAAAATCGATTGCAAGGGAGGTTCACCTATTTTCTAAACAGAGGGTATCTCACTGGGTCTCAACCATTTGTACAAATTATATGGTTTATGTTGAATGATGGTTTCTTTTTGGGAAGTCCTATGTTCATAAGGACATTCACATGACCCCCCCCCCCAATAAACATCCTGACCATGGAAACTCTCATGGATTTTCTGTAGCAGAAGCATCACACATATGTTGTTGCATCTTGGTGACTCCGGGTGTGTATTCCCACCTTTTTCATGAGAGACTCAAAGTTATTCAGTAGTATCAGAATGTGTATCTTTTTATTTACTTAGCCATCACATTCCTGGTGGCACAGTGGTGAAGCGTTTGGCTGCCAACTGATAGGTCACTGCTTTGAACCCCTTGGTGGCTCCACGGGAAAAATAAGGCATGGACCTATATGAGTACATAAAGAGTTATGGCCTTGAACAACTGAGAGAACCTTTGACTCAGAAGTAATAGCCCTCAGAGCTCTTTATAATGTAGATCCTTTGAATCCTGACCCACTCACTTAAAAAGACTGCTGGTCAAATTTCTGTTTTATTCACTATTTTCTGATGGTCGCTTTCCTACCAAACACCTTGCAGACTCAAAAAGGAGCCTTCCTAGTGATGTCTTCCACTTGGTGGAGGATGGAAGAGCCACATTCGTAGCCTGATAAATAGCTCCTTTCTCTTAGTCCCAGCAAGCTTTCAGGGGGTTATGCATTCTCCCCTGACTCCATCCCCTTTCCCATATCTAAGAGTCTTAGAAAAGCAGTTGACCCAAAGAACAAATAACAAGTTTGTCCACTACTGTCATTTTCTTACATAACTGTCATTTTCTTACATTTCTTACATGTGGACATAACTAATCAAGAGTCAGCAGCCAGAAAAGAAAGAGTGATAAAATGGATAATTTCCAATACTATACTCTGCAAAGTAGGAAATATAAATAGATGAAAGAGATATGACTCTTGTGACTCTTCCGTAAGAACCAATGCTACATAAAATCACCTCAAGCTGGGAACTTCAACAGTATTTTGGTAAGCAATTCTGCAAAGTGTCAAAGGCCACATTACTAGGCTCATGAATAAAATCGCACGTTTCCTTTTATTCTAATTACAGTACAATCAATTCTCAATTCAAACTTTATTTTGCATGAATGAACATGGCCTACTGTTTCCAGATATGTCGTTCTACATGGTAATTTGTCCATTAGTTCTCATTTGTTAAGAATTGTCCTATTAAATCACATATGACCAACACTCATTTTCCATCTACAAGTCCCCTTTCTGTGGCTCCACTTACCACTCAGAAAAACACTTTCAATTTCTCTTTATAAAACAAATAGACCAAAATGCCACCTCCCACAGAGAGGGAGACATGCATTACCTACGAAAAAACATCTTTCCTTCTCCTGGCTCTAGGAATCCCATTCTTCTCCCACTCACTTCAAGCAGTGAGTCCCACAAACTCAGAAGCGCACAGACACCAGTCACCTTGCTGGATGTACAAGTGAGGAAGATTCTCCAGGGTACTTACCCACTGGCGTCTGCAGAAGTGATGGCAATCAGTGGCAGAATCTTCAGAGGAAGGCTGGTTGGTCTTTGCATGTTCTCTGATTCACTTTTCAAATCAGCTTGTTCCAACTGCCGGAAGGCGAGAGGGGGAAGCTGAACATTACGGCAGGAAAGTCTCCGTACGAGATAGGGCTCCATTCCTCGTAAAGGGTCCTCTTCCTCATGACTGGAATGCAGTGTCTCCTCAGAGGCCTACAGCAAAAAGTCACAAAGGTTCGTGCAATCAACTGAGATCCCATTGTTTTTCACTACAGAATGGCTTTATATATTTGAGGAAACAAGTCAAGTTAAATTCACATATGAGAGGCAATGACAGTATTTAATGAAAAATTAGGTGAAAGCATTGAACTCCAGATTTATTTTAAGAATCATAATTGTGTCCATTACTGTATTTAGGTATGAGTTGGTTTAATAGATCTGTAATCATCTTAGAAATTATGAGCTTTGTGTGTTGATTCATTAAAAATGAAGGTGAGGCTGAGCCCCGGTGGCATAGTGGTTGTGCGCGGGACTGTGTCCCACTGGGACGGAGGTTCAATTCCAGCAGTGGGGCTGGGCCTCCTACTCCCACCACCGGAGAGCAGTGATGCCAAAAAATAAAAAAAATAAAAGTGTAGGTGAAGCAACATGTCCAAACTTCCACGTGATTTGCTTGGATTAACCAAATCAAAAGGTCAAAAACCTTTTGACACGTGCCATGGTGTTTTCTGTCGCCTCACATACACATGAAGGTTGGACATTGAATAGCGATGAGTGGAGAAGAATCAATGAATTTCAACTATGGTCCTGGTGAACATATTGAAAGTACCATTTACTGACAAAGAACAATCCAAAAGTGAACTAAATTTATCAAATTTGACTTAATTTATCTTCGCTCTTTAATCAATTTGGAAAGTCTACTCTCACTATTTTTGTTACGTTCATATACAACAGAATGTTAGACTCAGCAAATGGTACATGGTAACATGTTATGGTAGAGTGTCTGGGGTTTAGAATCCTTCCATTTATTATATTTGTGTCCTTAGGGTGTTAGTAAATGTCTCTATTATTGAAAAGACGGGGAGAAGAGGCTTCCCACACAAATTAACTGAGATTATTCATCAAATCTGCAAAGTTGATTATCAAAAATGTGATCAGCTATCATAGCTGAAAAATTTCCTCTTATTCTGAATTTTGGAGATGAATAAAGGATAGCTCAGGCAGACAAAATATTTTTCTTAAAATTATCCTGATGATTATGAATTAAGAGTATGGACAATGGAACAGGCTATACTTAGTTCACAATATTTGTTGAACACCTTCCTATACAAATAAATATCCATTGGCCAGTAGTGTGGGCCCACTGATGTGGATTCTTCATCAGAAAATTGAGGATAATAATGTTTACCTTCCAGGGCTCTTGTCTGAATTAGACATACAGAGTATTTGAAACAACACTATCTGATGTTTTGTTTATAGTCAACAAAATGGTCACTGTTATTATTATGATCCAGGCTAGTTCTCTTCGTTGCTTCATAACACAATGCTTTCTTAAATATGTCATCCATCAATAATAGTTTCAAAATAGAAAATTTATTTTTATCTTAAATTATATCCCTAAAAATCTTGAAAGGATCTACAACTGTGGCCCTAGTCCATTCTTCTCTTCTATGGTGTGCTTTTATAGGCAAGTTGGATGAAATAAGAGCATCCAGGTAAAGGATGAGGCCTGGGGATGTGGTGGATTACAGGTTTGGTGGAGAAAGAGGGAACTTTTTACTCCTATAAAGAGTTACAGTCTCAGAAGCCTACATGGACAGTTCAGCCCCAACCAACAGGATCTTAAGGAGTCAGAATCAATACAATGGCAGTAAGTGAGAAGGGAAAGAAGGGAAGGGTATAAGATTAGAACAGAACTCAAAAGCAAAGTTGGTTTCAAATCCTGGTTTTCAAGATCAAGATGCTGAAAATCTTTGACTTCAGGTATTTACTTGGTTTATAAAACAACAACCCCAATTAAAATGCCAGAAATAATGATAGCTAATGTGTGTTTAGTTCTCATTAAGTAGTACTACACTTTACATACACAATCTCCTTCAATTGTCACTAAAATCCAAGGAGTTACGGTCAGTCATGCTTCCTGTTTTACACATAAAGAGAGATTTTTAAATAGCTTGTTTGAGCTCATGGCCAACAGGGTGACCAGGATCCCAGTTTGTGTGGAACACTATGGTCTTAGTACTAGAATACTCATGTCCATTAGACCCCCCACACTCATGAGCAGACCAGTGTAGTTGATCACACTACAACTCTCCTTCAGTTAAACCCTCACCAATAACCATTAGGCTGGACAGCCCCTGACATGTGTGATCATTTGCAGAGTGTATGACATGAAAAAGAACTCACCCTTATTGGCCATAAGTTAATTCACTTCAGAATTTTAATTTTTAAAACAATTCTAATAGAAACTGATGACAGAACAACTCAAATGAACAATGGATATTAATATTGACCCTGGTTGATTAAATTAGGAGATAGAGATCTTTTTAGGTCTGACATTGTTACTAATTACATATATATGCTTTTAAAATGTCAACTAACTATATATGAAAAATAATAATAATGATTTATTAAGGGTTTATGAAAGTGGGAGGGTTGGGAAGGGTGGGATAAAAGAGGAGCTGACATCAAAGGGCTGAAATTGAAAGATAATGTTTTGAAATTGATGATGACATTATGTATAAATTTTCTTGATGTAATTAATTTATGGATTGTTATAATATATGTAAGAATCTCCAATAAAGTTAGTTAATATTGAAAAAATAAGTCAATTAACTTTCCTTGGCCTTTATTTCTTTAGATATAAGATCAAGAAGATGTATAAAATGATCATTAATGTCACTTCTTGTTAGGTGCCATCTAGTCAGTTCAGACTCAAAACGACCCCATGCCAAACAGAACAAAACACTGCCCATCTATGCACCCTCACTACTATTGCTCTGTTTGAACCCATCTTTGCATTGTGTCATTCCATCACATTTATGGTCATCCTCCACTTAGGGATTTTTTTCCCCCTCCACTTAGGGTTTTGTGCTCATTTTTGTAACTAGCAATGGTAAAATCAATGTACAATGAAACAGCAGAAACATCAGCCCATAGAACCTCCTTAGCTTTTAAATTGAGAATGCGAGCCCAAGCAAGCTCTTCCTGTTTGTGACATCCATCTCAGGAGGGAACTTCAAACTTGACCTCCTCTGTCAGATGACAAAGAGGACATCACTGGCTTTACATATTTCTAGAGAGAAGTTAGTAACTTAAATGAGTAGTCACCCTTCTGTAGGACGAACCTGGAAGAGAAGAATGAGGAGCAAGTCTAGCCATGCTTGAACAAGACACAGCTGGCCAGTGTCATCTTTTTGGAGAGCTTAGAAACCCATTCTGGAATTAGCACTGCACCTGCAAAAATGCATTATGTAAACTAGAAATCCTGATAAAAGACTTAACACTTGTGACATTTGCTTTCAGATAAGACTGCCTTTAGGGGCAACTAATTTTGAGGAAACTATCATCTCTTTAAAAAAGAAAGTTTATAGAACATGCAGGACATAATATCAAAATCTCGTGGGTTCTATACTTTCTGTACCAAGCACAATAAAAGTCCTGAAATGACTTCCCTGAGAAAATCTTTAAACCAAATTTATCTTAGGAGATGATCTGAAAAATAAACAGCAGCATATTCTCTTTAATTAATTAAAAAATGAAAGTCTCTTTTGAGCATTATACTCCAGTAAGGGCAATCTAAATGGGATCAAATTGACAACAGCTCTTCTAAAGCGGAGATAAGAAACTTAAAGGGCAGTGAGTGTGTGTTCATGAAGGGACAACTCAGAAAAGGAGCCTGAGGCCGGTGTGGCACAGCTTGAAAAATGAAACCAGTGTCAACGAATCATACACACCGAAACTGTCAAATGATTTTAACCAGTCTTCACAACAAGGTAATAAAATTTAGAAGAAAAAAAACTTCGGTTCATGCATGCGTGCTATCAATTGATATCCAAATCATGTGTGGGTGTATTTATCTAGATGGTTAATCATGACAAAGAATTCATTTGTGTTCTGGTTTGGTGCCCTTCAGTCAGCTCTGACTGACTGTAACCACATGTACAACAGAAGGAAGCACTACCTAGACCTGCAGGATTTTCAAGGTGGTTATAATAATGGAGCCTACTTTCCAGCCATCTCATTTCCATCTCATTGGATATCTTCTTCTTGCTAAACTTTGATATCACCAATCATGATGTCCTTCCCTAAGGACTAGTCCCTTCTAATAACATGTTTAACATATGGGTGTGTGCCATCCTGGTTAGTCAGAAGTATGCAGACTGTACTTCTTCCATGAAAGCTGTATTAATTGTCCCAGGTTACTTAGCATTCTTCACCACCACCATGAATTAAAGGCATCAGTTTTTCACCCATCTTTCTTATTCATCACTCCATTTTCACATGGATAAAGAGTGATTGAAAATATAGTTTGGGTTAGGCACAACTTAGTCCTGAAAAGGACATCTTTCCTTGTGAACACTTTACAAAGGTCTTTTGGAGCATGTTTACCCAATGCGATATATCGAGTTCTTGGCTGCTGTGTAATTGGTTATGATGGGTACACGCAAAAGTTAGCCCATCGTTATTTTCCTGTTCATCATGAGTTGCTTACTGGCTCGGCTATGAAGGGTTTGATTTTCTTTATCTTGCAGTCGATACTGAAAGCTGTAACCTTGGATCCTCATCAATCATTGCTACACATCCTCTTCACTTTCAGTAATCTAGGTTATGTACTACAGGTTGCTAATGAGTCTTTAATTCTGATATCATGTTCTTCAGATAGCCCACTTCTCTAATTAGTTCTACAGTATACAGATTAAATAAGTTTGGATAAGTAATATTACTGTAACACAGTATCTTTTCTGAATTTACACCAGGCATTATTCCCTTGTTCTGTTCTACTGACTGCTACTTAGTCTATGTAAAGATTCTGCTGAGCACAATTACGTGTCCTGGAATTCCATTTTTTTAACAATATTTTCCATACTTTGTTATGACCCACACAGTTGCATGATTTTCCTTAGTCAATAAAACTCAGGTAAACTTCATTCTGGTATTCTCTGCTTCCAACCAAGAGAGATCTGACATCAGCAGTGATGTCATTCCTAATTCAGTTTGAATTGTTGGCAAATCTTTGTTGATGTACTGGGACAGCCATTTTTGAATTATATAAGATGGCAGATGTCTATATTTTAAAGTAGTCCTTTCCAAAGCAATATAACAAGTGTCTTTTATGTACTCCTAATCAATGCATATCTATTATGCTGCAGAAATAATCCAGGTAGTTTTATCAGATGGAAGAGGGGAAGGTAAATGATATTATGTGGAAAAGAAATGTAAAACTAAATATCAAGGGCACATATATCTCAAAATATTTCTAAGAAAATGGTACTTTTGCAAATGATAGATGGCAAAACATATTTCTAAAGCCCCTAAGTTATTAATTATGATGCTCAGATTCCCTGCATACAAATTACAATAGGTGCTTACTGAAACTCAAGCTCTCAGGTTCTATTATGAATCTGCCTCATTAGAAGTGTTTCTGGGGGGGCTTGGGGAATCTGGCATAAACCAAAAATAGAACTCACTGTCACGACTTGCTTCTGACTCATAGCTACCCCATAGGACAGGGTAGAAGAGTCCCTGTTTGTTTCCAAAACTGTCATGCTTTTTGGGTGAAGGAACCCTTGTCTTTCTCCCAAGAAGCAGCTGGTGATTTTGAACTGCTGAAGTTGGGGTTATCAGCTCACAACAACTACCTTACCAGGAAAGCTACATAAGCATGATTATTATGCACACTAAAATGCCCAAGCTGTTTGGCACTTTAAGTAAAGACTAATGAGATTATTTGGCAAAGAATAACTGACTATAATCAGTTATTGAGGAATAAGCACAACACATTTAGATATGACAAAAGAGTTTGAGACTATTAAAATGATGTAGAAGAATCTGTGACTATATTCATGACAATGTTGAATGAGCAAGAAGAAAAAAATGACAGTGGTTTCACTTTTATAAAAGTACAATATTAAAGAAAGACAAAAACAAAGTGACCAAACTAACATATATTAGATTTACAGAAAAAAATGTTCCAGAAGGATGTATTCTACTTCTTTCAATGTGGTTATGTCAGGATGCTAAGGTTGACAATGATTGCTTGTTTTTTAGACTGCTTTCCATTGTTTCTATAATAAGAATGTATTTTTTGTGTTAAAATGTATACCAGTAATCATAATAATACATAAAATAACACTCTACTTGCTGTTGATTAGACTAAAAAGCATCTCTCACTTAGCTTCAAGATATAAAATATTAAGAGAAATACTCATTTGACTAGTTTAATGGAAGCCTATCAAATTGTAATACAGTGATATCCTCTCTGATCATTATTCAACTCATTTTGATATATTTGACAGAAAATAATTTTAACATAATGTTTCCACTGTGCTGACAAACATTTAACTCAAAGACACTTCTGGGGGGGGGGGAAGCAATAAGTGACAGGATGAAGAGTCATTAAGTATGTGATAATTGCTTCTCTTTTGGTTTTCTTCCCTTTCTCAGCAAGGTGTTTAACTGATTAGATTTTTTCCGTATGTTGATTTGCTTTCCCTGCTAATGCATGTAGCTCATTGCCACCGAGTCACTGCTGACTCATAAGGACTCTATAGGCAGACTAGAACTGCCCCCTGTGAGTTTCAGAGACTAACTTTTCTTACACTTTCATTAGCACCTTTTCCACATATCATACAATTTAATCGTTCAATTATCCAAGCATATCAAGAAGGATTGCACAATCATATCCACAATCAATTTTAGAACCTGCCCTCTTCCCCCTGCATGGTTACATTGCCCTTTCAAAGGATTGTGTAATCACCACCAGTTCTAGAGTTTTCTCCCAGCTCATTGTTTACTCTTGACATCCCCTCATCCTCCCTATCTCCCACCCACCCATCCGACATCCCCTGCAAATCCTTGCATCAGTTATTTCTGAGCATCCATTTCTTCTGCTCTTCAAAAACTGGGCAACACAATAGAAAAAATAACAAACAGAGTTGAAATAAAGGGGGAAGGATAAAATCATAATAATATAAAGATAAATTAATGAATAAGAAAGAAAAGACCACCCTCAATTCAGTAGAACCCCAATACTCGACCATATCAGTACTCTCCATAATCGGATTTTGATGATGTGAAATGTCCATAGAATTTTGCATCAGATATCCAACAAAATATCAGAATATAACCTGATGCATGTGAATTTTGTAAAAATAATAAAAAAAAAGCAATTTGTGTTTTGGTCACTCAGCATTAGTTGGCATTGTTATTAAGCATTTTGCTATAATTTTCTTAGATTTTGTGGCTCTCTGTACTGCTTTTAGATAAAAACATGGGGCCTATGAAAAGTTTTCTGAAAAGAATCATCATGATAAGGAACGGGTTAATTGTGTTATCAATATTATTGATGATAATTTCATAAACTGTTTTAGAAAAAAAGTCAAGGAAATGCCAGTAGCAGACCACATTAGATAGACTTTTTTTTTAGAGAAAGTCAGCCAGGTTCTAGTGAAAAAAGGCAAAGAAGGAACAAAGACCTCCTGAAAAGCAGTTACCAGTTGATTTTATACAAGGGGGTTCCCCTTCCAAACAATGGCTCTCTCTATACATGCCAACTCTTCACCTCTGTGTCTACAGATCCAGATCCTCATCGATTTCAATGTACGAACCATACTGAAGTTGTTAAAATTATTACAATTTAAATTGTATTATTTAACTCAGGATTTATTTACTTTGAAATAGCTGTGTAATGTTTTGTAAAAAAAAAAAAAAAGGCAAGTTTAGGGTAAGAACTTGGTGGCCAAGAACAGGTTATTCTGCTTTCAGTAATTTATTATGGGAGAAATTGATCTGGAATTCAACTGTGTTGTGTCTCAATGATACTTCTAGACTAGATTAACATTGAGGTACAGGGTTCTACTGTATTTAAAAAGTCAGGGAAAATGACATGATTGCTGAAGACAAATGTGTACATAAGCAAAATGCTGAAGAAAGCTGATGGTGCCCGGCTATCAAAAGATATAACATCTTGGGTCTTAAAGGCTTGAAGAGAAATAAGCGGCCATCTAGCTCAGAAGCAACAAAGACCACATGGAAGAAGCACACCAGCCCGTGTGACCATGAGGTGAAGCAGGGATCAGGTATCAGGCATCAAAGAATGAAAAATTATATCATTATAAATGAGGGGGGTACAGATTAGGGACCCAAAGTCCATCTTTAGGTGAAGTAGCATCTCCTTACAGCAAGGTCACTGGGAGGAGAGGAGCCAGTCAGGGTACAGGTTAGCAACCATGAAATATGCAACTTTCCCCTAGTTCTTCAATGTTTCCTGTCCCCCACTATCATAATCCCAATTCAACCTTACAAATTTGGCTAGAGCAGAGGATGTAAACTGAAACAGATAGGAAATGGAAACATGGGGAATCTAGGACAGATGACCCCTTCAGAATCAGTAGTGCAAGTGGTGATATTGGGAGGGTGAAGGGAAGGTGGAGCAACAAGGGGGAGAAAGATTATAAGGATATACATTAAAAATTGCCAGATTTTAAGTGGGACACCATTGACTGGGGGGTGGAGGAGGGGTTTGGATTACAAATTTGGTCTATATGGAGCAACAAAAATATTCATTGAATGCAAAAATAGAAATGTAATATATTTATTTTAATTTTAAAATGCTGTGGGACCTTGTTAAATTGTTAAAAGTGGGGCATCAGGTCACTTTAACCTACATATAACCTTCGCTCTGGGGTATGGACAACAGGGAAATTGGTGAAGAGAGTCATCAGACAGTATATGATATGACAAAATAATAATTTATAAATTATCAAGGGTTCAGGAGAGAAGGGACAGTGGGGAGGGAGGGGAAAAATTAGGAGCTAGTACCAAGGACCTAAGTAGAAAGAAAATGTTTTGAGAATGAGGATGGCAACAAATATATGGATTGGTATGAGTTCTATGAGGCCACAATAAATTTATTAAAAATTAAATTAAAATTAAAAAAAATCAGAGCAGAAATTTTTGTTATGGAGCATGCCAAGAGAAACTAGAACCTAGAACAAATTCAGGTTGGGTCAATAGGAAGATCAACTGATTAAGTATGAAGTTCAATAATCAAGATTGTCATGATCTCTGTCTGATAGTAAGGCTGTTTGAGATCCTAACTTATGGCTAGTGGTGGAGTCTGCCAGCAGATTAATCAAACTCAATGATTCTAAATCATCTTAATGTCACAACCCTTTAATATAGTTCCTCATGTTGCAATGACCACCCCCCCATGAAATTATTTTCATTGCTACTTCATAAATGTAATTTTGCTACTGTTATCAGGCAACTCCTATGAAAGGGTCCTTAGGCCCCCCAAAGGGGTGGAGACCCACAGGTTGAGAACTGCTGATCTAACGAGTTACTTTGTAGTTAGGTTTTGGGCTCCCACTGTCCTCCATAGCCTCCTACCAATTAGGTGTTCATGTGATAACTCTAATAGATTCATCTTATGTGAATTTTGTTATGGTCATCATTGAATCACACAAGTTGGTGGGTTTCTTCCATATGGACATAGTTGACTACTTGTTTAGATGGTTGCTTGTTTGAACACATGTCTTTAAGACCCTAGGCACTATTCAGACTGATAGGTGGGCACAATATGCTTTCTTTATCACCATTAGCTGTAGCACCTTTATCTTCAGGGATCATTTCATGAAGGTGAGTATGGAGCAGGGCCATGCTATCAGAACTAACTCTTCTTGGATTGGGGCCAGAGTTAAGGAGAAAGTCGGAATCCATCTGCATCTCCATGGGGTATGTATGATGTAGGTTTACATTGATGATCATAATATGACAAAATTAACCCCCCCCCACACACACAAGAAAACTATACAATAATAGCAACAAACCAACCAGGAAAGAAACAGAGAAAAAACAACAAATTAAAACACAAGCTAAAGACAGGAAAATAAAAACCTATAGAAATAAAAACGTTTCACAGTGTTGATCTTCCTCCTGGCGTATAAGGCTCTTACACTGATAACATCATCCATTTTCCCAGTCACACGGCCCTCCTGACACAGTCAGTATGAGTCTATGTGAGTCTATTTCCACTGACTCAGAACCCATGAGCTGTTTCTATTCATGGCTTGATCTCCTATTTCATTGTGTTCTGTATACTCTTGGCATTGGTGCCAGCAGGGGGACCTTACTGGATCAATTCGTCCAAGTGCAGATCCCTGCCCAGCAGATCAAAACCTATCACATCACTGTAAGGTAGGCATCAAGGAACTAAAGACAAGGGGGTGCCCCACCACTCTAAAAAATGGGGGCGGGGAAGCACTACTAGGCAGTGTTTTTGTAGTATGTTTCTTTTTCCCTCCAGCTCAAAGGGCAACTGATTCAGAGTTAGGGTATTCAGCTGTGTCACCTAGGAAGGTTCTCTCTGGTCACGGTGAAATTTTTTGTGAAAGCAGTTTCCCTCAAACCTCGAATTTTGTGTTGGTCAATTTAAGAGTACAGCATGCAGCTATGAAATTTTGTTTTTTGCTTGGGAAAAATGCCACAGAAACAGTTGTGATATTGAACACAGCTTACATAGACACCATTGGGAAAACTCAAATGTATGAGTGGCTTTCTCATTTCAAAAAAGGTGAAATATTGATAAGATGACAAACTTCATACTAGAGATCCATTGACTTTCTGAATGGATGCAAATATCGACTCCTCATGCATTTGAGTTCCTTCCATCAGGTCAATCTGTTAATCAAGTTTTTTTTTTTTTTGCATTTTTAGAGGTTCTGAAAACATTGGATAACAGTGACAGAGAAAGTCTGCTCACACAGCCTTCTCAGTGCAATAGTTTTAGGCAAAAAGTAGCATGTCTCTCTTGTCCTCCACACCTGCTTCACCTGACCTTGCTCCTGAGACTTCTCTTTGTTTCCACAAATGAAGAGGGAGATGAAAGAACAGCAATTTCATGATGTAGAAGAGGTGAAGGAATAATAAAAGGGCTGTTATTAGCCATTGAAACAGATGAGCTTGAGAAATGTTTCCAAGAATGGAATAGAAAATTTGACAAATGAATTACATTTAGTGGAGGACATTTTGAAGGTAATAAGGCTTTTTTGGGTAAAAAACAAAATAAAACAAAACAAAAGAACATTAAATACATGGCTTTGAAAAAGAATACATTTTTATTTCGGGGGTGCCCCTCCTCTATTGTTACTGTGTTCATTTTCAATGGATACCCACCAAGCTGACGTTTCCCCATAATGTCCAATGACTGTCACTTCCACATTCCCTGCTTGGCCACTCTCTGCTTCCTCCCCCATCCACAGACTGGACACTCTTTATAAGACTAGAAAAAATTCACCTTTCCTCCAAGGAGCTGTTGATGGTTTTGAACTCTTGATCTTACAGTTAACCACCTAACATATAACTCTTAACACTAGGACAAGACTGTCGCACAGTGAGTACACACTGGGCTTCTAAACAGGAGGTTAGCAGTTTGAAACCATCAGCTGCTCTGAGGGAGGAAAACCAGGTTTTGTACAGCAAAGTCCATTAGGGCAGGTATAGTTGGGCCAAAATGAAATACCATGTCACTTGATCTTCCTCTAGACCCATATTACAGCTGTTCAAATATTTTTGTAAGTGAAGGGGAAATACACACGGATTAAGCCCCTTGGGATTCTCCTGTCTGTGGACCAGGAATGTGATTAGATTTGCTTACATGCAGAATGAATTAGAAAGTGGAATGTTGTAGATGTAGTTAGGCTAAAATGTAGCACCCTATCATTTGATCGTCCTTATGACCCATTTAAATTTGTTCTAACTTTTAATATACTTTGCTTTCTATTCAATTGAGGTTTAGAATCTGTTTTAGTTTATTCTTGTTCAATTTACTATTATTGGATTTTTTTAAAAGCTTTTCTGTACACAAAATCCAGGGTAGGTAAATCTGTTGGATAAAAGATTCCTTGGGAATACAACAGGGGAGTGGAGGGGGGGAGTAATGGGGAGATAATAATGAGGAGTACAAGATTGAAGAAAATAATCTGAAACTGATTGTGGAGATGATTTTACAATTCTCCTTCATGTGATTGGACTGTTGATTTAAATGATATGTGAATTATATGCAAATAAAATTGTTAGAGGAAAAAAGAATGATAGTTTCAAAATCCCACAGGTTCAACACTCCCCTGGGTATAGTACCTCTGACCTGACGTAAGAGTGGGAAATGCTTTGATGGCTGTAGTCTACAGTGAATCAACAAATAAGACTTTTTGTTTAGGGACATCTACATTGCTGATATAAATAAATAGCTGTGGTTGTTTGTCACTCTATCACTTTTAGATAGATTTCATGTGAGCTAACAAAAATAAGATTTGCTGTAGATAACCATCTCACATTTTGTATTCCTTGGCATTGTAGACGACACACAGGTGGATCATATTTGCAGCCTCCCTTCGTTACACATAGACATGTCTATAAGCGTAACAGGCAGTAGGATGTACAGTGAAGGTTTGTGTGCCTCCTTTAGATTTGATCCACAAAATCTTTGGAAAGATAATCTTCTTTGTTCACTTCCTTCTTAGCAAAGAGGGTAGAGCTCTAAGCTAATAAAAGTCATAGTTGCCGAATCACACAGTTGCTGAGTACTTGCTAATCAGATAAACTTCATTTGGACACTGAGAGCCACGGGCAAGCTTCTGTTGTGGCACTCTGGGCAAGTCTGGGGTTTCTTTGTTACAATTGTTGTTGCTGTTGTTGCTGGTAGGCTCCATTGAGTTTGAATCCACTTCAAACCATGGTGAACCAATGCACACAAGAAAGCTCTGGTCCATCCTCAGAATTGTTCCTCTCAGTTTTCTAGTTCTATGAATACAAACAGTCTGAGAAACCCACAAAAAAAGTTCTATCATCACCTATAAGTTGCTACAAGTCAGAATCAACTTGATGACAATGAGTTTTAAGAGGTCTGTCATGCACTCTTGTGTATGAAAGGGGGCACCTACCAGACATGATATCAACAAAAGGATAAAATTTGAACTGCCCCCAAAAATCAAATCAGGTGGTCACCCAATTAATTGGGCATTTCCTTTTGTTCTCTTTCCACTACTCATAACAATTCTGTTTAATTTCATTGCTGGTTCTCCTAATAATTTATCCCTTAAATCTAAGCATTCTCCAAGGTTTTATTCATTATTTTTTTCTTCACACGCTATACACTCATTGTGAAGATCCCTTCAAGTTCAAGGCAATGAATACAATTATCTTATACCCTGCAGTCTGACAATTGCAGTGGAATAGTTTGTTGATATGTCTATATTCTTGATTTGCTTGGAAACATCTGGTCAGAAGCAAACATTCCCTGCAATGTTTGCACCCCAGTGGTCATAACATATGCTAAGTAAACTCTTTTGCAGAATGACTAAAGGACCAAAAACAACATTTGATTCCAATTCTTCAACAAGTAAATGGGGGATTAACAGATATTACTAGGCACCAGTATTGCTAATAATGCTGCATATCAACTGGCAATATCACTTAGCTTTGAGGGCAAAGTTCATAGGACATGTCTTAAAATGCCAAGTAATGAAAAGTATGTACTTTGGTTTATCTTTATGCCTGAACCTTCTAACATTATAAGTATTATGTTTAGAGAATCTTCACGTTACAATAATGACATTTTATTAAGAAGAAAATATTTCCAGACATGCAGTAGTTCCCAAGAACCCACACTGTGCAGAGAACATTGTAGGAGTTAGCACAGTAAGTAGTTGGGTGGGTTTTCAGGGCAGATTAAGCTGCATACAGAGTTTTATCACTTTTAATTCTGGATGTCCTTTTCCCTGGACAGTTACTTTACTTCAAAATTATACCCCCCCCCAAATTGGTTTTCTTGTGCCTAAATTATTAGCAGCAATAAGACAATTTTTGAAAAATGTGCATACACTAGGATATGATGTAATCAGTTACTCTTTTGGTGAAGCAGGAGAAAAAGGAAGCTGTCTACTTCCATCAAGTTATAGTCTCAAGGGGAGCAAAGCAATGAAGTTCCCAAGGATTCCAAAGGTGGGCTTGGGGGCCAGGGCTTGGCAGACCAGTGATTCTACTGCCAAAACACTCATAAAAGTCAGCTGTCAGAATCGCTGACAGTGATTTTGTGTGCGTGTGACAAAAAAGGTGATTTTTGCTGTGAATTTTTGGGTGTGTATCATTGTCTATGCATGTCTATCTGGACAAGATAGATGGGTTGAAAAACCCGGAGGAGAGAAAAATGGGACTGGCAGTTCTGTGGTGACACAGGAGAGGGAAATATGGGGGGGAAATGAGGGTGGTAACAACAAACCCAGGGACAAAGATGGATAGGTGATATAAAATCGATGGCAAGGAGGGCATAGGATGCTTGGGTTGGGGGGGAGGGGGCTTGATCAACATAGCTAAGAGGAATTACCAAAACCTGAACAAAGTCTGCTCATGATAGTGGGATGGGGGGAAAGTAAAAGAAAATAGAGGAGAGAACTCGGAGGCATAGGACATTTATAGAAGTCTGAATACAGATATGTATATATGTAAATACACATATATTTGCAATGATGGGAAAATGGAACTATGTACATATATTTTTTATAAAGTATTATGGTATCAGATGGACATTGGACTTCCATTCACGTATTCATTCAATGCAAGAACAATTTGTTCTACTAACATGGCACTCTGTGATATTCACCTTGCCTGACACAATAGCTGAAGACAAAATGTGTGCATAAGCAAATGTGGTGAAGAAAGCTGATGGTATATCAAAAACACAGTGTCTTGGGTCTTAAGGATAACAAAACAGCTATCTAGCTGAGATGCAATAAAGCCTACACGGAAGAAGCAAACTAGCCTGTGTGATCATGCGGTGTTTATGAGATCAGGGATTAGGCATTAAAGACTCAAAACAAACAAAAAGAATATTAATGGGAATAAGGGGGAGAGCAGAGTGGAGACTCAAAGTTTATCATGGTCACAAGGAAGCGAAGAACCAGTCAGAGTGCACTATAGGACCCATGAAACACACAACCTTCCTCTAGTTCTTTGATGCTTCCTCTCCCTCCCCACCACTATCATGACCCCAATTCTATCTTACCAATCTGCCTAGACCAGAACATGTATATCAGTACAGATAAGAGCTCAAACACAGGGAATCCAGAACCGATCAACCCTTCAGGATCAATAAGGGGAGCAGCAATTCTAGGAGGGTAAGGGTTAGGGGTGGGGTGGAATAAAGGAGAACTGATCACAGTGATCAATGTATGACTCTCATCCCAGGGGGATGTACAGCAGACAAGTGAGTGAAATGAGACAACATCAGTGTAAAGCAAGAAAAAATACATTATCAAGGGGTCTTGGGGGAGGGAGAGGAGAAATGAGGAGCTGATATCAAGGGCTCAAGTAGAAAAAATATTCTGAAAAAGATTATGCCAACATATGTACAGATGTGTTTGACAAAATGGATACATGTATGGATTGTGATAAGAGCTGTAAGAGCCCCCAAGAAAATAAAAATAAAATAAAATTTAAAAGAATAAGTATTACCTTTATGGCAGTACATTTCATTTTTTAATCTTTGTGGAAGTAGCCTGACACATGTTTTTTCTCTCAAAGCAGCCAGTGGGTTCAAACTACTAACCTTTAGGTTAATAGCTAGCGCTTAAACACTATTCCAGTAGAGCTACATTTTTTTATAACCCAATTAAAATTTTGAAGAGAAAGAATTATAGTCTCAGAAACACACATGGACAGTTCTGCCCTGTCTTCACAGGGTCACAAAATCGACTTGATGGCATCGGGTTCTCAGTGGATTAAATATATATGTGATCTAAAAGCACTGCATACCAACAGCAGACTTTGCCTATATTTGTTTTTTGTTAGGTGTCAACTAAGAGGATCCAACCCATAGAGGCCCTAAGTACAACAGAATGAAATACTGCCTGGTCCAGTACCATCCTCTCTATTATTTTTCTTCATCCTATTATCTTTACAGAGATTATTGCTTTATAACTCCAGGATATCATTTACAATGCACTAAAACCATTACTGAAAAATCTATCTTAAGATTCTATATGCCTTATGCCAAATGTTTTCTCCTTATTGCATTACTTATTATTAGTACTGTATCTCCATATCAAATCCTAATGCTGCCCAAATAAGCATGTAAGAAACTCACAAGTCAACAAAGATACTATCTAAGGTCTTTTAATAGTGAAAAGGGCATTGCACCAAATTAACAGAATCTCTTTCCTCGTGGACATTTGTAAACTATGTAGAAAAAGCACTCAGGCAAAATGAATTTCATATGAAAATGAAAATTTTCACCTCAGGTTCACATGAATCTAGCAAATAGTTCTCAAACACTCAGAGAGGATAATCCAAATATATGCTGTGATTTCAAACTGATTAGAAGAGACAGAAATCTTTCTAAAGTTATTTCCTTTAGTGTACTCATCAAAACTTCTAAAAAGTTCTCCAATGGAATAGAAACATTTCTTATCCAGCAGTTTTATAGTATATATCCTCATCAACAAGAAAGTCTATCTGAAATTCTAGGATTCAATTAACCTTCGGTAAGTAGCTTTATAGCTTCCCTGGGTGTGCTTGGAAAATGAAGTATGTTCCATCTTATACGCTGAAGAAGCAAAGGAAATTCAAAGAAGAACATTAAGCTTTATCAATTGTTTACTTCCCAATGATAAGCAGTAATATAACCACAACTTTAAAAACCAACCCAAAAAATTCCATTTTATGAACCCCTGAAAAATCATATATTTCTAGGAGAGTGGATTAAAACATCATTAGCTTGTCAGTACTTTGAAAACCTTTCAATTGGAGAATCAGATGTGAAAACCCCACTTAAATGCCATACTAAGATGCTGCAAATGAGAACTGAGGGTCAGAGGTCTAGGTCCATTTAGAAATATTTCTGAGGAAAACCCTGGTGATTTACTTCTAAGGGTCAATCATTAAAAACCCAATAGAACTCACCACTTGTCTCATTTACATGGGGCTGCCATGAGTCAGAACTAACTAACTATATGTTTTCATTTCAACTTTATATAAATACTCATTTCATTTCAACGTTATATAACAATCAGAACCACATCGATGAATAAAGCGCAAGGTAAAGCCATCACTTAAGATGAGGTCATAGTATAATAACACAACTGAGATTTGCCATTCTAAGTAACAAAATTTGGGATCAGGTGGGTAGAGAGGGGAGGAATCACGGCTAACCACCCTCTGTGCATGGAGAAGTCAGAGAGTGCACGTTCGCTCTTGGTTTGATGTACAAGAACCATACCTATAAAGACGGTACTGGATTAAATATGTTGTTTCTAGGTGCCACTTGAGTTGGTTCCAACTCGATATACAGAGAACAAAGCACCTTCTGATCCTGCTTGGTTTTCAAAATTGTTCTTATGTTTGAGTTCACTGCTGCAACTATTGTGTGAATCCATCTTATTCAAAGCCTTTCTCCTTTTCTGCTGTTCCTCCGCGTTACCAAGCAATGAGGACCTTCTCCAAAGGATCATCTCTCCTGACATGGAACAAAGGACATGGAACCAAGTCTCAGCATCCTTGTTCCTAAGGAGTACTCAGGTGACTTCTTACTACACAGATTTTTCTGTGTTTTTGGCAGGCTAGGGCACGTTCAATATACTTTTCCAGCATTGTAATCTACGTACATGTTTTCGTTGGTTTTCTTTATTCACTGTTTGACTTTCACACATATATGAGGCAATTGAAAATATGATGGCTCAGATACAGAGTACCTTAGTCCTGAAAGTAATAACTTTGCTTCTGAACACAAGAGGTTTTGTGCAGCAGATTGACCGATGCAATGTGTTTTTTTTTTTATATCTTGACTACTTTCATTGAGCATGATTGTGAATCTAAGCAATTGTCAATATTTTCTCCAGTTATCATGATGTTTCCCACTGGTCCAGATATAAGAATGTTTATTTTCTTAACAATGAGTTGCAATCCATACTGAAAGCTGCACTCCTATATCTTTATAAGCAAGAGTCTCAAATCCTCTTCACTAGCAATGTTGTGCTATCTGCATATCACAGGTGTGAAACCTTCCTCCAATCCTGATGTCCAATTCTTCTTCATAAAATTCAGCTTCTCTGATGATTGACTCAACAGACAGATTGAATAATATGGGAGAAGATATAACCCAACCTAGATCTTTCCTGATATTAAAACATGCAGTAGTCTCAAAAAACAAACAAACACTTCCCCCCTCAAAAAAGCATGCAGTATTTTCTTGTTCTATTTGTTCTATTTGCACAGCTGCCTCTTGATCCATGTACCGGCTCTCTCATGTCAAAAATAATGTTATAAAGTCTATCTTGAAGCACAATACTGTCTGGGATAGGGTGATATCTATTCAAATTCAAGAAAATCCAATCAGTATAACTATTACTCAAATTTATGCCCCAACAATGAAAGTTTCTGCAGTGTGAAATTGATAAATGCAAAATCAAGATTCACTGATAATTTTTGCCAGTGGTACTGCAATAGTTGGGAACAAAGAGGAAGGCATAATAGTTGGAAAGTATAGCCTTTTGATAGAAAGGAAACTGATATCACCTGACAGAATGTTGTAACAACTTCATAGCAAGTATGCTTTTCAACAACACAAAAGGCAACTATACATGTTGATTACTCCAGATGGAAGACACAAAAATCAAATTGACTACATATTTCAGGAGAGATGATGGAGAAGTTTAATATTAACATCTAAAAGAAGGTCAGAGCTGACTGTGAAATTAATCACCAATTGTTCATATGGAAGTTCTAATAGAAGCTAAAGAAAACAAGAACATGAGTATATAGTTATGACATTGAGTATATCTCACCTGAATTTTTAGTAGATCTATCTATCTCTATCTATCTATCTATCTATCTATCTATCTATCTATCTATCATCTATCTATAATATATTTTTCCCAGTCCTACACCATCTTCACAATTTTTCTTATACTTGAGCCCACTGTTGCAGTCATTGTGCTTTCTCTTTGTTTCTGCCCTTCTACTTTACCAAGTATGATGTCCTTCTTCAAAGGTTAGATTCTCTGGGAAACATGCCCCGCATTTGTGAGATGAAGTCTCACCATCTTTGCATCTAAGGAACACTGTAGCCATACTTTTTCACACGGCAGATTTGTTTGTGCTGAGTTAAAGTACTTTCAGTATTCTTTTTCAGCACCACAATTCAAATGCATCAAATTTTAGTCTTCCTTATTCAATGTCCAGCTTCAAATGGATATAAGGAGATGGAAAACACCATGGACTGGGCCAGGTGCACCTTAGTCTTCAAAGTAACATCTTTGTGCATGAGAGGTCTTGTGCATCAGATTTATCCAATACAATGTGTCTTTTGACCTTTGGACTGCACCTAACAATAATAAGGCTGCTAAATAAAATGTTGGTGTGCAAAATTTTGTGAGAAAAAGTTGTAGTGATCCGCTCCCTTAAAGTGTACAGACTAGAAAACCCTTTAGGGCAGTTCTACTCTGCCCCATGGGTCATGGTAGGTCTGTGTGAGTCCAATGATATTTAACAACAACAAAGGGAAGAAGAAAGATTGAAGAGGGGGTGTTCTTTTTAAGTGTCACTGAGGAGTTGGTTTCATGTTCAAAAGAATGGAACACTGTCCAGTCTGGTGCTGTCCTCACAATTTTTCCTATCCTTGAGCACATTGATGCAGTCATCTTGTTGAACACCTTCCTCCTTTTTCGATTCCTCCTTTTTTCTACTTTACCAAGTATAATGGGAAGAGAGGAGAAGATATTCTAGGCTGTAGACAATCATCAGTAAGAATAATAATGGTTAACATTACATGTCTTCTGAGCAAAAATTTTAAAAATAACCATATAGAAAAATGGTTTCATTCCTTAAAATAATGGGCTTTAAATGTTTTATCACATCTCTAAATTTATCTACAAATTATAGAACATTTAAGGTACAGGTGAATGTGTTGAAATATGCCAGGCAGATGAATGCAGTAAAATCTAATCTGTAAAAATCTCTATAGAATATATGACTCAGCGCGCCTCATCACCAAATTGCAGAGGAAGAAAGAGGATAGATGTGGAATGTATAGTTTGAGAAATCATTGAGACACAATATTTCCCGCCTGTTGACTATGTTTGAACTCATTTCAAACAAAAAAATATTTTAAGATAATATAAAAGTGATACTAAACAATTATAATTAGGAATACCTTAGATGATTTTTAGGCAGATAATAAAACACTTACAAAGGAAAATAATATGTAGAATTTGCTTTCAAAAAATTCTAGCAAAGATAAATGTGGGTGGGAACCTGATGAACTAAGGCTGACCCATAATCATGCAGGTTAAAGTTGTGCTGGGCCTTATATCACATTATCCTGTTCTCTGTACTTCTACATATCCTTGATAAATAACATGGCTTTTAAAAAATAGTTTTATTGGCATAAAATCCTCATATCATACATTTCAATAGTTCCATCATATAAGATTTGTGCAATTATTTACTACAGTTAGCATTAGCTCATTTTCTTCTTATATGTACTCATTATTACTCGCTCCCCATTTTCCCAATCTCCCCTGCAATAATCTCAAGAAACCATTAATCCAGTTACTGTCTCTATAGACTTAGCTATCCTGGATTTCATACTCAAAAAACATACAAAAATCAACATGGATATTTTGCTTAATATAGAAATGAACATAGATTTCATCTTTAAAATGAAGAGGGAGAGACAATGAGTTCTGTAAAGAAGAGGAGGTCCTGGCAAATGAGGCTTTTCATTAAGATAGCCTTTTTATCATTTTACCTGCAGCTGGTTGAGTACCAGGATTAACTCCGCACGTTCACCCTGCCCAACAAGGGAGCGGTGAGATCTAATAAAAACAAATCCATCAATTGCTAGATACTCCTTGGAGCCAGTGGCTGTGTACACGCAACACATTATGATGGTGATGATTATAATACGGCACCACCCTGTGTCACGAATGTCTCCACTGTTCATTATCTGTGTGGTAGAAATGATGAGTCACATGCAGAACCCCACCACTAAACAGTCAGCAGTCTTATACACAGTCAGGGGGAGTTGTTTTCCCTTTTTGCTTTTGTCCTAAGTTAAATACTCAGTGAAAATGCTTTGCCTTGTAAACAACATCTAAAAATTCAAATACTGTATCCCTTTCAAATAATGTTAGCCAGTATCTAATAAACTATTGCTTTTCATAGTCAGTATCCACTCCCTCAGGACTGAATTCTAAATACATTTATCTCTGACACTCAAATTCAGGGTTTTAGACTTCCCTGCAAGGTTAGAAAGAGATTTATAATTTTTCACTGATTTTGTGAATATTAAAAAGAACTTCCTAACAAAAGGGACATAGAATTGTTACAAGAAACATTTAAAAATTAGATGCTAATCTACTTATTCTTTGCCATAATTTGACCTCTGAATATTAATCTCTAGGTTAATTTTTTTAAATGTCACCTTCAGTAATTCCCCAAACAATGAAAATTGAAATCATTTCCCAATAGTTTGATTTGTTATCATGGTTTTCCTTGAAGGCTAGAATAGTAAATCACTCCAAGCCTCAAGGCAACATATTTTATGTTAGAGGACAAATACCAGGTGATAAAAATACACTTATATCACACAAGCATTGGTAACCATTTCTTAGCTGGCGTATAGTTGAAAAACACAACCAGAACACACACAATAATAGATGAGATATACTACCAAAATATTGGAAAAATCTTAAGCAATTGATTATTTGATGGAAAATTCCAGCAGATCTCTTTTTCCCATAAGTATTCCATCAGACTTCTATTTCAGATTTCTCAAATATTCATACATATTCATTTATAGTTTAATTGGGTTTCACATTGCTATAAAATGCCTTGTTCCATTCCATGTCATTTACTTCATATACTGGACATTTTAGTACTGGACATTACTTTTAATACCATTGTGCTTAATATTCCCCCTTTTCCATGTTCTTTAAGATTATTGCTCATTAATTTTCGCTATAGCACTAGCAAATACACTACCACCCTATCTTAAATGGTGCTAATCATCAGATCTTCAAATATTTAGTGAGCATCTAATAAGTGGCAGGCATTATTATAGGTGTTGGGATTTAGCTGAAAACAAGATAGGTGGAGAAATTTCTTATGGAAAGGAACTTACATTCCAAAGACATCTGGAATAAAATTCAGCACTCACAACTGTGCTTATTTTACTTTTCCAAGAAATAGGCACTGAGGGTCAAGATTTGTCAGAAACTTCTGAGAATGAATGAATAAAGGAAAAATCAAGCATATTAGATTGCAGGTTACTGTGCAAATGTTAACGCAGGTATTCTAAAGGGATTTGCTCCCCTATAATTAAACAAATGGAGCCAGCTTGCCGTTGAGTAACATTGGATGACTGGAGGCTCCACACATGCTATAGTGAAGCACAGGATTGTCCCTATAATTACCATTCATGCTTTCATCTCAGGGATCATTCAGGTTAAGTATAATTGCTTTGTCCTCTGAATGCCCTCCAGATAATGTTTTCACCCTTCAATCCTGACAATGCTTAAGTGGTTGGCTGGTAATGGAAAGGTCGGTGGTTTGAACCCACCAGCTGCTTGACAATCTGTTTTTATAAAGATACTGGTCTAGAAAAGTCTAGGGGAGCAGTTGTGCTCTGGAAAGCAGAGTTACTATGAATCAAGATAGACGTGGCAATGTTGGTTCAAATCAATACCATGTGAGAGCCTTGGGATTGATTTCCAGCTCATAAATCTCATGCACAGTCATTACCCATCTGTCCATGGATGTTTGTACATTTCTCAGTGCTGAACTGGTGTCAAACAGTTCATTGAATGGACTCTCTATCCCTCACAATGGGTCCTAGGTATAGTGCATGACCAAGCTGGGATTCCTTCATCTGTTCATGGAATCCCAGCATCAACTCAGAGGGAGATAACAGCGGCGACCTTATTTCATAGCTTTCCCTCACCTTTTCCTACAAGGGCGAAGCACTCAAATTACCCTAAGGACTAAGAATTTAAAGCAAATTAGGGGGCTGAGCCCTGGTGGCGTAAGTGGTTGAGTGCGGGACTGTGGCCCGTGGACTTGGCAGTTCAAATCCAACGGCGGCTCTCAGGAGCAGCACTGGGTAGCTCCCACGACCACCAGAGGACAGTGATGCCCCCCCAAAAATAAATAAAGCAAAGTAGGGAAGTGGGCTGAGCAGGACACGAAGACTCATTACATTTCTGAGATCTATTTCTATACAGCAAAGCAAAATCAGCATTTTCATGCAACACTCATTCATTTTGAAATGTTATCCTTCACTGAAACATATATGTAAGAAAAGTCACACTTCATAGGCCATTTAAAATGCATGTAGGTACAAAGCCCTTGCCATTGGTTCAACTCTAACATGTCATGACCCAATATAAGGTATCCACGGCTTATACCATTTATGGAAGCAGATGGCCTCTTTATTCTCCTGCAAGGAAGTTGGTGATCCTGCCCTGGGGTTAGAAATCCAAACATTCCTGACAGTGCCACCAGATCTCCTTAGGGCCACACAGTGGAAACTATGGTTTCCATTTATACACGGTGAAATTCTGATGACTTTTCCCATGTGATCCCAAGCTCTGACTTTCCTCCACCTTTTCGATGACCTTCTTGGAATGGTTTTCTCACATAGCAATTAACGTTCTTGTCATCGGAGAACCAATGCTGATATAGAACCAACTGTACCCTCCTTATTCTAGACAGAATTCCATTGAGGACGCCCAAGATTGATTTTGCTGGGATTCACACAACATTCTATAGATTCCTACTACCTTTTACAGAATTCCCTGGCGTGGCATCAATTTCTACCAACAGGGACCCTGTAGGGAAGGGTAGAACTGTTCCTGTACATATCTAAGGCTGTACATTTTTTCTGGGAGCAGGAAGCTTCATCTCTTTCCCTTATAGTGACTGGCGGGTTTAACCCCCAATACCATCATTAGTAGCCCAACATTTAAACCACGATGCCAAGAGATCACCTTATTTTATAGCCATCTCAATCCTTGGATGCTATTAAACTAGGGCTAACTTCTACCCTTATTGTGCATCAAACATTGTTAGTTAATATTGATCTCCTTGGTAAGGAGTCCTGGTAGTTTAGTGAGTTATATGTTGGCTACCTAACTTCAAGGTTGACAGTTCAAACCTACCAGCTGCTCTGCAAAAGAAAGTTGAGACTTTCTGCTCCCATAAATATTTATAGCCAGGGAAATCCACCAAGAAACCCCAAGGAGTAAAAAACAACTGCATGGCAGTTGTCTGTTGTGCTTTTAACACATTGGCATTTATGATTTCATATTTTCTCTTTTTAAGTTCTGTTTACTCATTTTTCTCCCCTAATATCTGGGAAATATCTGTTTTCTCACTTATTTTGATAATGGTCATATTAAGATGCCCCTATTTTTGACTATCTATGGCTTACCTCCTCAGGCCATTAATGTCATCACCCCAAATTATTAATGAAAACAATAAACAGACCTAAAGACTTAAACTTTCAGTCAGTTGTCAGATACCGGCTCATGAATACTGCCATGAGGGTACCTTATAATCATCTAATTACACAATCGGCCACCTTTCTGCATCTGAACCACAAGTTTTATCAAGTGGATCCCAAAGTCTAGTCAGTGGACACTGCACACTTGTAAGAAAAGAAAATTCATTTGATCAGAATGCTTTATTACTGGTGTGCACAAGCACCAGGTGATTATTATTGCTCTCTCTCTAAAGTATCATAAGGTATCCCTCTATTTTAAAACAGTACTTGAAATTTATCTACTAATTTGTTCACATACACAGCAATTATCCATTGGGGTCCCCAGGTGGCACAACTAGCTAATGTGATTGCATATTAACTCAAAGATGGGTATGGAAGTTCAACTCTACTTAGAAGCACCTCTAAAGAAAATATGGATCTATTTGCAAAATATGTTCAAAACACAACCAGTGAAAACTCTCTGGAACACAGTTGCACTTTGACATCCGTGGAGTTGCCATGTTGGGTAGCTAACTCGATGCAATGGCAGTTGGTATTCTATGTTATGCCCTCACTGCCATCAAGTCTAAGCCAACTCATAATGACCCTCTATATCAGGCTAGGACAGCTTGGTGAGCTTCTGAGACTGTAAACTCTTTACAGGTGTATGCAGTCCCATCTTCCTCCATGGATTGGTTCGTGGTTTCAGACCACTAACCTTGCAGTCAGCAGGCCACCACATATCTATGCTGGCTCCTGGAAATACAATAGTGGCAAAACACACAGAAACATGTATCAATGTAATGTGTTTGTAATTTGTTGTAATGACAATGTAATTGTCTCAATGTAATGTGTTGGAAAAGTAAATAAACCATATCCACAAGGGATCTCTATAGAACTCTGAACAACAACAAGGTGTCAGACCAAAATTAGAAGAAAGATTTGCAGCAAGGCAGATGGAGGTGGCAGGTTCAATGTAAATACAATCCACACAAGGTCTTGCTGACAAAGTAACAACTATGAAAAGTTAAAAAAAAATGGAGATTGATGCCGTAGACCCAGGATATGGGTAAAACTTGGAGAATTAATTTTCCTCCTCTCCCTGACCAGTTGGGATTATATAAGTTTCCAACCCATTGTGGTGTTATTTATTTCCTCAGGTCCTTCAGCAAGTCACTTACACCTGGGGACGCCTGGTGTGTGAAATGGACATGTACGTAGTGTCGCCTTGTGCAGTTGGTGTGGCGATCCAATGAGATCAAGTGGGTAAAGAGTTGAGGAGTGCTGGCACAGGTGAAGCACAATGATCTTCAGTGATATGTTCCTATTTTACAAATCAGTTCACCAACAATTAATAAATTAGAAATTCATGGCAACCTCCCCAAGACGTTTTGGTATTCCAGACATGATTTACCCAGTACACTGCTTTCCCACCAACTTAGAGCCACCAGATGCCAACGAGGTCTCCAAACTTGCACATCTCTTTATTTTCACTTGCAAAATTTTATTTGTTCAAAGTCAATTTGGCTTGCTAAAAAGTTATCCTAGAGTGAGAGCTGTATTATTTGCTAATTGGCCATCAAATATATTGAAAGGTGGGCAACCTATTCTTTTTCAATAGTACTTTATCGACTTGAGAATCATCAATTTGTGGTTTTTAAATCCATTTTAATTTTTCATCATCTATATTAAATTTGATAGCAATGATTTCTCAAGACTATATAATGAAAACTAGTAAACTTCCAAGGATTAGTTACCAGAAATAAAATTAAACAAACACCTTTCATACCATTTCAATATTATATATATATATATATATATATATATTTAAAGGTGCTATGTACAACACAGAGACCCTAAATATGTGAAACAGTTGCTTACTGTGGAGTCTTATCATTTCACCAGAGAAACTGATTTCCACCAGCACAGTTTCCCATGGGTGGCCTAGTGCAAAAGCAGTGCTAATGAGCAAATCTGTTGATTCAGAGTTCTGTCCAGCCCTAGTTAGCGTCACTGAGGGAAACAGCTCCACACAAAAACCCCATTAGTTCCAGCAGTCATTTCATGAAAATGTTATTTTTTTCCCTAGAGATTGCAAAACAACAGAACAGGGAAACTCCCACTATGCTGACAGCAATATTGGGGTGAGGTATTGCACTCTAGAAAGGGCAGGTTCTGCGGATAAATGCCAGACCAAGAACCTTTGCATAGACTATGCTTTGAATGCCTTTGTGGTGCTAGAGAGGAAGAAAACAAGATGCAGGATTTTTAGGTGAATGCACAGTGTGGTCACACTTTTCCTCCAGCATTTCTGTGGTTGGCACATTCCATCAAGTCAGCTCCTACCCATGGCATCCCCACTGAGAGCAGAATGAAATGCCGTCAGACACAGATTCCAGGGGTTGTTGTGCTTCAATGCTTGATGCCCTTGTCACTGTGTCAGCCGTCTCTTTGAGGGTCATCTTTTTTTGTTGACCCTCTCCTTTACCAGGCATGATGTCCTTTTTCAGGGTCTGGTCTCTCCTCAAAACATGTCCAAAGTCTACAAAAAGAAATCATGCCATTTGCGCTTTTAAAAAGCTTTATTTATTTATTTTTTGCTCTGTGTAGTGCATGATTTATTTTTATTATATTTTTCTCCAACAGTCCTATTGACACATAACTTACATATCAGACAGTTCCAGATTTCAATCGTTCAATCATATAAAGGGTCACTGAACAGTCACCGCCACATCAATCTTAGAGCCTCTCACCCATTGGCATTCCAGCTGTACTTTGCTAATAGAAATCTTTCTTTTGGCAGTCAATGGTACTTCAATATTCTATATTCATATTTTTCTTCAGTCTTCCGCATTCACTGTCTAGCTTTCAAATGGACGTGAGGTGATTGAAAATACCATGGCTGGTATCAGGCCATCCATGACTTCTTTGTTGCTCAACACTTTGTTGCTTAAAACAGGTCCTTTTGCAACAGATTTGCCCAGTACAATGTGTTTTTTGAATACTTGACTGGACATGAACACTGATTGTGGAGCTAAGTAAAATGAAATCTTGGATGATTTCTATATTTTCTCTATTTGTCATGATTTGATGTATTTGGGGCTTTTTGTTTTCTTTACAGTGAGCTGTCATCCATACTGAAAGTTGCCAGGTAGATCTTTGTGAACAAGTGTTTCAAGTCCTCTTGATTTCAACAAGCAAGGCTGTCCTATATGTAGACCACCGGTTGTTAATAAGTCTTCCTCCATTCCCGATGCCACAGTCTTCTTCATATAGCCAAGCTTCTCAGATTGTTTTCTCGGCATGTAGCTCAAATAAATATGGTGATGAATACACCTTGACACAGAACCATCCTGATGGTAAACCATGTTGTATCCCCTTGTTTTTTTTAAAAGACTGTTTTATGGCCCGTTTAGAAATTCCACATGAGTACTATTAAGAGTCTTGAAATTTTCATTCTTTGCAATATTGTCCAAAGTTTGCTATTATTCACATAACCTTATTATAGTCTATAAACAAGCCAACATCTTTCTGGCATTCATTACTTTCCAACACATTCCATTAAACATCAGTAGTGGTATACCTCATGGCAAGTGCTCTTCTGAATCTGGCTTGAATTTCTCTTAGCCCCTTGTTGGTGGACAGATATTACCATTTCTTTAAAAAATTACCTACAACAAAAGATTGCTCAATAATTTCCCTATTTTACTGGGTCACCTTTCTTGGGAATATTCACAAAAATGTATCCCTTCCAGTCATTTGGCCATGTAGCTGGCTTTCACATTTCTTGTCATAGTCTAGCACAGTGGTTCTCAACCTGTGGGTTCTTAACTGCTTTGGGAGTTGAATGACCTTTTCACAGGGGTTTCCTGATTCATAACAGTAGCAAACTGACTGTTATGAAGTAGCAACTAAAGTAATTTTATGGTCAGGGGGTCACCACAACACGAGGAACTGTATTAAAGGGTCGCAGCTTTAGGAAGGTTGAGAACCACTGGTCTAGAAAGTGCTCCCAGATTTTCTTCAATTGTTGTTTTGTTTTCTTTGGTTGCTTTGTTTTGCTCTGTCTTGTTCTTGCACATATTATTATCTCTTCTATCTAGATAAGATAGATGGGATAAACAATCTGGAGGAGAAAACAATGGGAACAATGGTTCTGTAGGGACATGGGAGACAGGGAGGCAGCAAGTGTTCTAAAATTGATGCTGAGGATGTAGGAGGCCTGGTAGAACTTGACCAAGGGCAATGTAATGGAGAGGAATTACCAGAACCTAAAATGAAGGCTGAACATGACAGTGGGGCAAGAGGGAAGTAAAGGGAAATAGAGGAAAGAAAGAGGCAAAGGGCATTTACAGAGGTCTAAATACAGGAGTGTACATATATATTCATAAACAATGATGGGGAAATAGATCTATGTACATATATTTATAGGTTTAGTATTAACTGATTGGGCCTCTAGTCAGTATTCAATGAGAGAACACTTTGTTCTATTAGCCTGGAATCCCATCCCAACATGATCACTAAGGACTGTGTATAAGCAGATGTAGTGAACGGACTGATGGTACCCGGCTATCAGATGATGTAGCATTTGGAGTCTTAAATGCTTGGGGATGGACAGGCAGCCATCTAGCTGAGAGGTGGTAAAGCCCAGAACAAAAAATCCTATCATTGTGAATGAGGGGGAGTGTTGAGTGGAGACCAAAGGTCCACGTGTAGGCATTTGGACATCCCCTTACAGAAGGTTCATGGGGAGACAATTAGCCAGTCAGTTTGCAGTGTAGCAGCAATGAAATATACAACTTTCCTCTAGTTCCACCTCACTGTCATGACCCTACCTTATAAATCTGGATAGACCAGAGCATGTACACAGGTATTGATAAGAGCTTGCAACACAGGAAATCCAGGACAGATAAACCCCTCTGGACCCATAATGAGAGTAGTGATACCAGGAGAGTGAGGAGAAGGTGGAGGGAGACAGAGGAAACTGATTGAAATGATCTACATTGCAGGCAGGGAGAGCAGAGGTGGTGTTCTTAGGAGACCCTGGATGAGTCCAGGGGTCACATCTACCTGCTGTTTTGGGAGTGGAACAAATGGTTGAAGATGATGATGGCATCTGATGATTCTTTTAAAAAAAAGGTTTTGTTGGTTTTCGGGTGCTGAGGTGGGGAGAGGCAGGGAACTTGGGGGAGTGGAAGCATTTCCCAGGGGGACAGATAGCAGATAAGTTTATGGTCAGTGTAAGACATGAAAAAAATAATTTACAAACATTAAGGTTTCATGAGGGAGGGAGCTTGGGGGAAGGAGGGTGGAAATGAGAAGCTAATACCAAGGGCTCAAGTAGAATGAAAATATTTTGAAAACGATGATGATGACAAAGGTACAAATGTGCTTGACACAATGAATGGTTGTACAGATTGCGATAAAAGTTGTAGGAGTCCCCTTTAAAGTGATTTTAAAAAACAAACCAAAACCCAATTTGTATTGGTATTCTTTCAACAGTGGAGACTTAACACTGTAAGGGCTAGTTGGACTTCTTCCTTGAGTACCATTGGTACAAATAGCTATCTCAGATGTTTACAGATCAATGTAATTGTTTGGGTACAGTGACTCAGTGCTTTCTTTTCAATTTCTTTTGGTGTTTTCTACATTATTCAATATTTTTTTCACAGAATCTTTCATTATTGTCTCTCAAGAAGTTTTCTTTCTTTCCTTCTTTCTTTTGTCCTTTCTTTCTTTCAGCTTGAGATAGGCTAATGTTTCTTTCAGCCTTGATTTTGTAATGCCTGGTCTTTGCACATTTTACAATAATGCCTTACTTTGTATTCTATAGAATACCTTTGAAATTTTCTGTACATCCCTTAATTCATCACTTCTTCCATTTGATTTAGTTTGTGAAAGTTTCAGAATTTCTTCTGCCATCTACCTTGGTCATTTTGTTCTTTTTTTTAGAATGTTATTTATTTCATTCCTTAATGCTCAATATGTCAGACTTGTTTTTGAGATGTTCTCTGAATTTAGGTGGGATATATCCACGGTTCTTTGTTTCTTGTAGGCTGGCTCAATTTTTTTTTCAGCTTTAACCTGAATTTGCATGTAAGCAATTGATTATCTGTTACACAGTTGTCATAGAATAGTAAGTGCTTCTTCGTTTCGTTTCAAACATTTCTACTGGCATTCTTCAATCCCTAGGCTTCTTTTGACTGACAGATGAAGTCAATTTTCTTCCCATTTACCTAGTGAGGTTTACGTGGGTGATCATCATATATGTTTGCAATGATCTGGAAAAGTTCTAGCATGCATTATGGAGTACTGTGTCTATCAACAAGGCAATATTTTAGAAATAAGAGTCTTTCTTTCTTTCGAACGTTCACATTTCAACTACCAGTGATTGTCAACACATCTCAATGTCATGTTGCGTCAATTTAAGATGGAAGAAGTAGATGGAAGTCTCCACTTTCCTTATCAGTAGCTTCAGGGATTGTTATCTAAATCCTGGTTGCATTAATGGTCTTCCTAGTAGGTGTGGAGCTAATATCCTCTCACAGACAGCATTGCACTTCCAGAGAGATTCATAATTCTTGACAATGAATGTGACACAATTCCTCTTGAACGTGTCATTCCCAGTATAGTAAATGATAAAATAGCCAATATTAGTTGATGCAGCTCATTAATGCCCAGAATCTCGATTTTTATGCGTTCTGTCTGACTGTTGTGACTTCCAACTTTTTCACACTCCTTACGGTTCAACGAACAAGGTGTGTTTGCAGCTGTTGTCCTCATTTTGAGTTTTACCACATCAACCCAGAAGGTCCCCAAAGTTTTCTTCTATCAGAGTCATTAAGTTGGACTCTCCTCTGAGGGGCAGCTCTTCCCTCATAGTATTTACATTGTTTTCAAATCTGAGAGATACCTCCTAACACACTCTATTGACTAATGCTCTGTTGCTACCCTTAAGATTCCCCATGGGTAATTTTTCCCTTCAGAAATAGACTCCTTCTTACTTCTTCCTAGTCTGCTTTTAGTCTGAGAACTCATTAACATTTTTCTCCAGAGGTGATTTTGCTACTAAGGCCTCGCTTTCAGCATCACAGTAACCTGTGTGTGGCACAGTAACTGCAGTGTGGCAAGCAAGTAGGGAAAGCCTTTCTCCAGGAGAGCCTAGAGCAAAGAGATCTTGAGGAAAAGCCACAGAGTCTTGTGTTGTTTAGTAGAGCGCAGAAACACCGGGTGGGGCAAAGGGTTATAGCGCTCTGTTGCTCACTGGAAGGTTGTAGGTTTGAGTACATACAGAAGCACTTCAGAAGAAGTCTGGCTATTCTCTTGATAAACATCCTTAAAAGCTTACAGAGTGCATTTCTATTCTGTTACTGATGAAGTCACCAATAACTAGAATTAACTTAATAACAAAATACATGAAAAATAACACCGAGATTTTAAAATTAGGTCTTTGTATTTCTCCCTAATACTATGAACTCATCAGTATATGTAGACCTATATTCTTATCACATATGGGCAATGAACTTATCTATCAGAAGAACATACATTTGCTGTCTTTGGGCCACCAAATCAAGGTTAAATAGTGGTAACAGAGATTAAGCCACAAAATAAAAAATATTTACCATGAGGTATGATTTGGGAAACTTTTGCTAACTCCTGGGCATGGATACACAGCAGCATCTTAACAGAGTATAGTGCGAATGGTAGAAAACTAAATAGTGCTTGGCTATTACCACCAAACACTTTGCAAAGGATCACCTTTAAAAGTCCTATATGGAGTGGGTCTGCAACTGAAGACACCTCCATTGCTCAATTTTTAGCCAAATAATTAACAAGAACATAAGAGAAATGAAAGCTGTTGAGAAGTACTTACACCTTAATATAATAAACTATTTGAGATTAAAAGGCCACATTCTCTGAAGCACAAAGTTCAGAAGATTTGGTAAGAATGAGAAAGGAAACATAGAGAGGAAGTAGGATAAATGGTATTACATTGTGGAGACTGAAATCAATGTCATGAAACACAATGTGTGAATTGTTGAATGGAAAACTGATTTGCTCTGTAAGCTTTCACTCAATTCACAGTAATCATGATTTTAAATTGCTCATAAGTAAAAAAAAATTACATTAAAAAATCACCATAGGTTGTAGTGAACTATTACAATCTCTTCTCGGTCAATATGCAGAAAGTAAAGCATTGATAAGCACTAAAATTTAAGCCTATGTATTTAGTTGGGATTTTCAGCTACTGATGCTTAGAGCCACTAATGAAATCATTAGAACAAGAATATTATATGGAAAAGGGATAATTTTACATTGACTGTAAAGAAGGAGTGTTTCTGTGCTGGCATATTGCTAAGAATCCTTTGGGAAATATAAAAGTAGATAAATGCTACATTATAAACTACTGTTTTAAATCTCTAAATGAAATGAATTAAATTTTAATAGTTCTTAAATATACAAGAGAAGTATAGCCAGAGTGTTCATTAGAAGGCAATATGGTTAGACACTGTCTCACATATTTTGAAGATATTAACATGCTTGCTAAACCAAACCCAACCCAAACAGAAGTATTTTAACCCTATAGGTTGAGCAAAAGTGAGGAAAAAACTCAAGATATATTGAAATGTAGGCTACAACAATGGGTTTAAAAATAGCAATGATGGGCTGAGCCCTGGTGGCGTAGTGGTTGTGCGCGGGACTGCGGCCCACCGGGATGGAAGTTCAATTCCAGCAGTGGGGCTGGGCCTCCTACTCCCACCACCGGAGAGCAGTGATGCCCCCCCCCCCCAAATAGCAAGGATTGAAAAGATGGCTTAGGACAATGTATGGTTTTCTGCTACTTCCATAGGGTTCCTCTGTATTAAAATTGTATAGCTGGCACCTAGCAACCAAGATGAGAAACTACCTGCAGCTCTTCAAAAGCATGAATGTGAACTTTTGTTCTTTTTTTCAAAGTATTTTTTATGATGCTGATGCAAATTTCCACTTTTGAAGCAAAGAAACCTACATTATTTTCTAAACATGGCTCAAATGTTGTTAGGTACTCTTGAGTCTGTGCTGATGCATACCAACCCTAGGGATGACAGAAGGAAACACCGCCCAGTCTTGTGTCTTGCTCCCATTTGTTCTTATTTTTGAGCCCATAGAGGGGCCGACTGTGTCACTCCATCTTGTCGAAGTTCTTTTCTTTCCCTTTTCACTCCCCTGCTATTTACCAACCTACAGTACCCTTCACCATGGACCGATTGCTCTGAAAAACCCATGCAAAGTCTGCGATACAAAGTCTCACCACCCTTGCCTTTAAGAAGCATTCTGGTTGTATTTCTTCCAAGACAAATTTGGTTGTTCTTTTGGCAGTCTGTGATACTTGAACTATTCTTTGCCAGTACCACAATTCAAATGTGTCAATTTTTCTTTGGTCTTCCTTATTCAACTTCCAAATGCATTCAGGCAATTGAAAATACCATGGCTTTGGTGACTAAGATACACCCCAGACCTCAAAGAAGCAATATCCTTGATTTTCAATATTTTAAAGAGACCTTGTGACCCAAATGGTCTTATTTGGATTGATTCAGAATATTTCAATGAAATGTGAAAGTAGTGTGACATATAAGAGAGCATAAACTTGCAGACCAAAACAATTAGAATGAAGAAAGGTAAGATATTAAGGAGTCAGAAAAATCTTGACTTCTGCAACCAAGACATGGACATTGTAGTTGCTGTTATGTTGTTAAGTTAGCTCTGATTCATAGGGACCTATGTACAATACAATGAAACACTGCCCAGTTCTGCACCATCCTCCTAATTGTGAGAGTACAGTCATGATAAGTATACGCAAAGGGGAAAAGAAAATTTAGCCCTTCCACATAAAACTCCATTGGGTCCCAGAGTGCCTATGTCCTAGTAGATTCAGGAGTTGAGTCATTAGAATACAAGAAGGACTACAACTGGTATAACTAAAGTATTCGGTGGCATACAAGAAAAACAATGAGAGTATGACAGTTCCAGAGAACAGTGTCAAAGAATGGGCACAGCAAAGAAGCCTCTGCCAACCCGAAACTATTGGCAACCATTAAATCCTGCCTAGCATGTTCACCACCACTCCTCTGTCCGTGTGCCCACTATGGTAGCTGGTGTACTCCCATGGTATGGGAAGCGATGCCACTGAGATCTCAAAGACAAAGTTGAATTACTTAGGTGAAAGTTGGGGGAAAAGACCCACCAGCATTTAGAAACTATGGAAATGGTGGCAGAATGACACTGGAGATTGCGTGATCCAATTTCACCAGACTAAAGACTAATATCTGTTTTCAATCGCATGACTGACAAGTACACTAATGATGTGTGAAATCGCAAGCATGTACATTTGAGAGCACAATTATGAAACACAGTCGTGGTAGTTCAGCAGGGAGCTTTAATCAATTCAAGCCAGCTTCAGAAGAGGGCATGGCATGAGAGATATTGCTGCTATCAGATGAATCTTAGCAGAAATCAAAGATTATAAGAAAGATTTTACCTGTGTTTCATTGAATAAGCAAAAGCATTCACCTGTTTGGGTCAAAACAAGCTGTGGATAACCTTGAGAAGCATGGGGTTTCCAGAACATTTGGTTGTGCTCATGCAGAACGAGTACACGGACAAAGAAGCCATCAAAACAAAGTGACACTATGTGGCTTGAGATTTTAAAAGGTGTATATCAGCTTTGTATCCTTTTACCATAACTTATGATTAAATAATTGATAATAAATAAAGATGAATATTTATGCGGTAGACATCAGAAGATATTTTTGATTCATCGACATTAACTATGAACAAAATTGGAAAAGGTCTTTCATAGTGCAAACCAATTTTACATGATAGCAGCTCTTTGCTTCCTTCCCACTACACCAGTTCATAGCATATCCTGTCATTGTACAGTAAATCAAAACAGGAGCCAGGAAAGCACATGGGCCAAAAATATTGGTGTGTCCTAAAGGCAAGCCAGCAAGTTATTACGGAAATCCACAACACTGGTGAGATCCCAAGGACAATTGAACCTGGCATGCTCCCTACAAATCTGTATCTGAATCAAAACAAAAATAGATTTCAGTCTCCTTGTCCTGTCGCATGAGAATTATTTATATAAATACCATTTAAAGCTGTCTTTTTACTTGCTGTTAAACCACAGAACTCTTTCCTGGAATGAAATATTGAAAGAAGTTTTGGTAAGTACAACTAGCTACTAAAGTGGCTATTCAAATTTAGCCTACTTAGACCTAGCATGCAGATAGATGAAATAGGTCCTCTCATAGTCAGAGTAAGAAGACAACATGAAAGAATAAGAGAGAGGTCAAAAGGGACAGAAAGCAGAAGAGAGGGGTTAAAAAAATGAGAGAGAAAGAAAACTCTCATTTATTACATGACAATAATTGAAGGTATTTAGCCCATAGAGGAAATGACCAAAATGTATGATTATATATCTAAGAAAAATAGAACATTAACTGTGAAACTGAAGAAAATGAAAAAATTAGGTTTCTTCCAGCTATTTGCTTAAAGAGCTAAAATAAAATTTTATTATTAACTGGTTAGTGAGAGGCCTTATACATTATCTTTTAAGTAGATTTTGGAAAATAGAAGAAACTAATAATTCAGGAAAATGAAGTTCTTACTATTCACACTTATCTTTAAGAAAAATGATAACTGCAGTAGTTACATAGAAAATTAATTTCACATTAGGAAAAAGATAAATTGATTCCTCTTTAGACTGCATTGGCCTTATCCATTTAATTTGATCAATGCGTACAGTCTACACTGAGTAATCTGGGCCTTTTACTTTGGCAAAATTACAATGTTTATTTTAACTCCTGTTTTCTTTGCCTCAAAATATTCTTTTTGAACTACTCTCTCACCCAAAAGTGAAAGACATGATGTAAAAGAGGAAACTACCCATTCCTGCAATATGTTATTTTGGTTTCATGTAAGGTGCCTATGGCTTTGGAGTAGCAAAGACCTGTGTTCAAATCATATGCTAGCTGGGTAACTTACTGAATTTCCTGAGCTGGTTTCCTAAATTATAAAATGAGACCAATAATTAGCAGGCCAAAATGACTCTGAGAATTGGATGACAAAACATATGTGAAACATCTAGTCAAGCGCTTCCATATAGAAATGTTTTTTCAAATATTATTTCTCCCCCTTTGTTACTGCCATGTGCCTTGGTGAGAATGTGAGGTAAAATGAAATGCACGGGATGGTGAAACTTTGTCGTTATGCGAAATCCTTGGAAAAACAAAACAAAAACAGTACATCCATCTGGTCTGCAATACACATGTGAAAGCAAGTCTTCCAGGTCTTTTTGTTTGTGAACCTTTATGGTTGTAGCATATATGTTATGCTAAATTAATGCAGGTATGTTATGAGAGGACTTAATGTAACAACCACTGATGGACAAGTCATGGTTGTCCAGCCTTTTTGCTTTCCTGAACAGACCACTGGCCATTAGAAATCATTCCTTGGCCGAGAAAAACAAACAGCTTCCAGCTCTTCCAAAAGCATCTTCATTACCCGAGTCCATCCTTATAATAGAATTTTTGGTCACTGGCATCCACAGGTCAGTGTAAGACATCTCATCTTTCTCCAGTGCTATTGTTCAGGAGAGTATTTGCTTTCCTTCCAGACGGGCACTTCTCTTTCACTGTCAGAATGCCAGTTTGGGCTGTATACTGAGAACCAGAATATCACGTTCCCAGAAACTCATCTCCAGTGTTTTGTAACTACCTCAAAAATGATCATTTCATGTCTTACATAGACAAGCAAAGAGGAGGGATTACAAAGAAAAGACATTAGAATCTCTCTTCAAAAACAGATGCTTATGGTTCTACCAAAAGGAAGGCACCTTGGTTATCCTAATACTTTTAGACTCCAGGGATTGAAAATACATACTTGCAGAGTCCAGGATGAGAGTAGTCACAAAGCCTCACTGTAAAATTTCAATTAATGATTAATGTGTGTGAGCATTAAGCTCTTTTCCACTCCCATGCCATTGAGTCTATTTCTACACATAGCAACAGTGTACAGGGTTTCCAAGGCTATAAATCAAGAGAATGGGACGCCACATCTTGCTCATGAGAGGCAATTGACCTGGCAGTTAGTTTCCTAACACTTCACATTATTATTAATTAAGTTTGCCTACCTGAAGGGCATGTGTGCCTTTTATTCATAATACCCTAAGGTCAGAGACTTTGCCCATCACCATGTTAAAAACTGGCCCTGGCTTTTTAGAGAGAAGCATTTTGTTTACCACCTGCACAAGTGTCACCCCAGATGATCGATGTCACTACTTTTCTAAAATTAGCATTGTAGAAATAAAGCAGATAGGGATATTCGTGAGAGAAGGGTGAGAAAAAAAAAGAAAAGCTCCCATGTTTCTTCCAATAAAAGTATTTCTAGGAAGAAATTCTTGGATGAAATGAGAATAATATGTACTTGGCTCGGAATGCTTTTCATGAGTTTTATACATAAAACACTACAAGATTTCAAGGAATCTTAGGACCGTTCTTTGGAGGTAGATTATAATTTAGAAGCTCTAGTCTTGTCTCAACGGGTAGGTAGCAATTGGCTCGGTAGAAAGGATTGGGAAAGAAAAGCATATGCCAGAGGCACAAAAGTCCATGTCAAAGGTTTTTTCAAGCGATGTAAAAGAGTTCAACATACATACCATAACACACATAGGGACATGGATTAGAAGTGTATTTGTTTCTTGTAACCTCTGTACCAAATCACCACATCCTTGTTAAGTTGCTGAGGCTAAATTGCCCACTGTGAATTAGGCATTGAGCTCAAGGACGATTGCTCAAATTCACTAGCCATGGTGAAGAAGAAAGACATGGTTGTCTGCTCCCCTAAAGATTTAGTCTCAAAAACCCTATGACAGAAACAAGGAAAGAGATTGAATGATAAAATTTTGCAAGACCAATGACTTCATTATTGCAAATACCTTTCTTAAATGGCATAAATAGAGCTCCCCAGCAGTAATATATGGAAATCAAATTGAAATTTGTGGAAAGAGATGATGGAGAATCACAGGATTATCAATTAGAATAAGACCAGCTGTCAGTTGTAGAAGAGACTATCAATTCCTCAAATGCAAAAAAAATTCCTCAAATGCAAGTCAGAGCTGAAGAAAAATGTGAACTGCATGCTTCAAAATGAAACCTTAACATAAGAAAACCAAAGTCTCAAAACTGAACTAATAACATCATGATAAGAAAATAGTGAAGCTATCAAGGATTTTAAAATTAATCTTAAAGTAATTAAAAGATAATTTTAATTCATTTTTTTGATTGATCTATGGTCAAGACTTTACTAAGACATAGCAAGAAATCAAAGATTTGTAGTTGGCAAATCTGCTGACAAAGACTTCTTTGAAGTATTAAAGAGTAAAGATGTTATTTTAAATACTAAGAACTGACTCAACCCAAACGATGGTCATTTTAGTTGTCTTGTGTGAATGTGAAAGATGGTCAGTAAATAAGAAAGACAAGATAATAATTGAAGCACTTGAATCTGATGTTGGTGAAGGGCAATGAATATACCATAGAATTCTGAAGAAAGAACAAATCTGTCTGGGAGTAAATACAGCCAGAATGGTCTTTAGGATTGAGGAAGGTGAGATTCCATCTCATGGACTTTGGGTATGTTATTGTGGTGACCAGTCCATGGAGAACAATATAATTCTTAGTAAAGCATCAGCAAAGCAATGAAGACATCTGATGGTGTAACATATGAAAAATATAAGTATATATTTATATTTTATTTATAAAATATTTTATATTTTCATATCTTACATATATAATTTATTTAGGGTTGTGGACATAGTAGGGTGTGTGTGGCAATAAAGAGAAGCTGATATCAAGGGGCTCAAGTAGAAAGAAAATGTTTTGAAAATGATCATGACAGCATCTGTACAAGTTCACTTGATGTAACTGATTTATGCATTGTTATAATGTCTGTAAGAGTTCCCAAGAAATGATCAATTATAAAAAAATAAACACAAAGACATAAAGGGAAATAGAATATGAGAGGGGTCATCCTGAATAAAAAAAGAGAAAAACCTCAGTGAAAATCAAAGTAGGCGATATGAAAATGTTTTTAAAATAATTGAAAACAAAAACAAAGAATTAATTATATTGAGTGACATGGTGATTTCAACAATGAGTTCAAGCCAAGCAGTGATTATCAGGATGGCCTACCTTGCCCTGCAGTGTTGTTAAGAGTTGACCTTGATTTGTTGGCACGGAACATTTTGAGTTTAGTTACACGCAAGGAGACGTTGGTTGCTTGATATCCACAATATATGATTGAGTTTGAGATATTTTCACCACTGACTATATGTATATGTATATGTATTGTGGCAGTCATGTATTCGTGATGTCAATTTCATGATTGGGATGTAGGGATGGAGTATAGCCTATTAATCTGGAGATAGCCATTGAGCAGTCGATGAGGCCACTGTGTGGGCATGGCTTTCTCCTGAGACTTCTGGGAAGGCTCGCGGTATTTCCCAATTGGAGAAGAGAGAATTGACTCTCAGTCTCTGCAAGCCAGCCTCCGAGACGACAAACTACTGACAAGACAATATGGCAGCATCCGAGGAGCTGGAGGAGCTGAAGGAGGAGGATCTACACGGCCTTACCCTGATGGAACCCGACCTCTGAAGCTGGAGAAGCCATGTGGAGATGCCTGCCAGTGCTGAGTTGCTTCTACCACCACTGGATGCTTTTGATGGATCCTGGAAGCAAGGAGCCATGGGGAGACCCCTGCCAGCACTGGGATGCATCGACTGCATGTGCTTCGTGGGTCAGAAGGAGACTTTATAGACTGGTATCAGACATATGGGCTAATGTTGGATTTATGACCTTGGACTGCACTGGGATGGGATGTTTTCTCAATGTTCCATTTCTCTTGTATATAAACCTTTTCCTTATATCCATATGTGTGTTTATAAATTTGTTTCTCTAGTCTACCTGGACTAATACATGTATACACAAATTTTAAAAGCATGCAAAAACAAAACAATTCTGCTTTTCAGCTTTCATAGCCCTATAAAAATGAATGGGACCCAAGACAAAAAGTACAGACAGACATGGTTCAAAATTAAGTTTGTTAAGAAATACTACATTCCTCTTATTATCATCATTACTTTGATGTATCATGTATATTTTGGGTTGACATGCAATGAATTTATAAATGTGAACCGGAAGGATTTCAGTATTCATTTTCTGAGAAAACAGCCTCTTTGAAACAGTCAGAGGAAATCAACTTCAAACTCATCAAATAAACATAGATGAAAATATTTCAAAAAATGTTTTTTTTATTACATTCAGGCTCAAATATCTGAAAAATCAGGCACACACCCTCATGAAGGAACAGAGCAAACAATAGAGTCAAAGTACACCAATCAATGCCTTCTGGTTATTCTAAAGAAAATGTTCTCCCTCTTTTCAGTAAAAACTCATCCCTGGACTTAGCGCCATTCCTAGATCACACACAAAAAAGAGATGAGGTCTCCTCAGCAGAGTGAAACATGAGTCACACAGCTGCTGATGGAAAAAATGTACTGGGAATTTCACACAGGTCATTAGCCTACAGTTTTGACGACTTTCTCTGCACATTTTAAAGAATATACCAGGGTGGCACAGAAACTCATACTTTAAAAATCTTTTTAAGAAGAACATTGGAGAACTCATTGAATTCACAGAATTGGGGAGGAACCAAACAAGTCTGCACTTTGCACTGATCAGTACTTTGCGCTGACCCTGAAGTCAATGTTCCCTCTTGGGCCATCCAAGTAAACACATTTCCCCAGTGCCCTGACTTTGCCATACCTTTGTTTCCCAACCCCTCTCATATCTCCACCGAGGGAGTTGTCTATCTCTCTGGGAAAGATTTTAATTCTGTAAATGAACCCTCACACAGGCACTGCAGGGCCTATTGGTTTGCATAATCTAAACTGTGTTTTGTTTTAAAATGATGTTAGAAAGGCATTCATGCCCTTGGGGCAATATAGAGATAAAAAGAAAGAGGGGAAACAGGACAGAAGAAGAGTGAGAAAGAACATGAAGCATATTTAAAAAAACTGAAATGTATGTTACTTTTAAACACTTTCTCTTATTATGTTACCATTATCTTTGACTGCAAGAATAAGGGCTACAGTAACTTCTTGGTTGTTGTTGTCTTCTGTATCTCTGTAGATTCTTTACTGTCTCTTAAAAGTATAAATTCATTGGGTATAGGAATGATCCTAAAACAATATGATCTAATCTTGATTCTTATCTTAATTATATATGCAAAGACCCTGTGTTAGCCTGGGTAAACAAATCCAAAGAAATTCATGTATATATAAAAAAGCATTTTATATAAAGGGTAAGTATACTCTAAGAAAACATCCCAACCCAGTGATGTTCAAGCCCCTAAGTACGTTAGCTCATATGCCTGACACTGATCTACAAAGTCCACCTCAGTCTCACAAAACACAAGCAATGATGCCAATTGCTGGAGGAAAGCTGAATCAGTGAGCACATAAGCATCTCAGCTCTGGCAGAGGTCTCCACACAGCCGCTCTAGCACCCAGGGCTGCATCAGGGTAGGTCCATGTGACTGCTGCTCAGGGATGTCTCCCAGGAAGTGAGTCTTGCCACCTGAAGCAGGGAACTGGCTAAGCCAGCTGCACTCTTGTCCAATCATCAGACAGCAAGAGACCCCAGAACTAGAAAATCAAGGTTCACTGAGTCATTTACCGCTCTGCCCTTCAATCAATCCCACATGTATTTATTGGCCAGGTTGGCATAATAAACCTTAACTATCTCTGACCCTAATTCCAGCATTAGGTTTCACAATGAGATTCCAGATGAACATGAATTTGAGGGGGGGGGGATCTATTCAACTAACTGCATGGTAACATTGTGATATATTATCAGAAACAAGAAGAGTCCATTTATAGTTAATTGACTCCATGCCAGGTTAATTCAGGTAGGGCCTGAAAGATGGTTTCCAAGACAGAATAAAGCCAGGATGGTGGTAAGTACAATATTGTGCATAAAAGCAAGAATAATATAGATGAATAATATTCTAAGCATATATAAATTATAGGGAGGTAGATAGAAAGATGATTGATAGATTGATGATAGGTAGACAGACATAGATGATAACAAGATGCATGGTATAAATATCTATAAATGCTTCTTTGATAAATCTATAAATTAATGTACAGAATAAATGAACTACTTGAATATCTTCAAATTTATCTTCATGTGATTGCAATAGAGAAATGAAGGATCAATCTGTGTATGACTATTCTTTACAAAAGCTGTCCTTAATTAGTTTTATTTCAAATTAAAGGTGACTGATTGGTTTGTAACTGGCTCCCACTGATGTTTCTTTTTACTTTACCAGTCTAGACACGTTAGTTCACGTCTTCATTAATCTACTTTTTATTTACCTACCAATAAATCTTGGTTCTTTTAATCTGTGTGAAAAATATCTCATTTATCAGTCAACTAAGACAATCTTACTATCCAAATATGTATGTGCTCATAAGGCCATGTAATCATATGTGTTTAGTTTAATCTAAACCAAAATAGTTGATTTATTTAAAATTTCAAAAGTCTCCCTAGGCTTATCAATTCATTTCTGGGCACTAAAATTATAGAAGCCACCATTAGAAATGTCTACTGTGGTTCTTAGCATCTCTCTCTTGAATGGCAACACATGAATGGACCTAGTTGTACCATTATGGTTGTTTAGGCTTTCTCCTACTTAGTATTTTTGAATGTAAAGGAGACTTCATAAAGTTTGTGCAAAAACTCCATGGGTTCCTTATTTTATTTTCCACACACGTTAGAAGCCCCATAATACTATTTCTTATAGAAAATATATGCTCATTACAAGTGGTTCCTATGCTCAAGGTGAATGTTCTGCTAAGGTATAGGAACCATTGTAAAGATGCTGAAGGCCAAAGTAGTTCCCCCCTATTTTAGCTCAGAGGTGACGTATTGGTAGCTAACAACAGCAACAACAATAACACTATTAAAGTGCTATATGCTATTTTTTATGAGTTTAGACATAGATTTTTCCATGCCACACCTATCCTACTTATCAAACCAGAGACACTTCTGCTGTCAAATTACCTCAATGTCTTTATTTCTGGAGGTGAGTTGCTTTAAATTTTATAGATATGAAAACCCTGGATTCTTATCTATCTCTAGGCGCATGTGGTCGAAGATTCGCTGCTAACTGCAATTCAGGAAGTGCTGGTGGCTGAAGTCCATCTTGAGGCATCTGAACAGAAAGCTCTGGTGATCAACTCCGAAAAATCCAACCTTTGGAAATCCCATGGAACACACTAGTCTCATACACACCAGGTCCCTAAGAGGTGAAACTAACCCCATAGAAATTGTTTTCCTTTGTTTTTCTAACCTCTATCCACCACACTTATCATATTATTAGGATGTAAACAAGTTTCTCCAAATTTAGCTTCTACTATGCATCACACACAGGAATAAGCGGCAGCATATGCAGCTGGCTCTGCCTTGTGGAATGAAATATCATGATCATCTATCCATAGTGACTCCTCGTACAACACAGAAACTACTTCTGTGTCCATGTACAAATTGCTATATTTCAAGACATTTTTGCATCCAATGTGTTAGGCCATTATAACTTTGGCCAAATCAATGAACAGTCCCTATTTTGGCTATACACACTTATTACAGTTATAAAATTTATATAAATATCACCTCTTTTCATAGTCTTAACTATTGAAATCTGCCTTTTTGAAATAAGGTAAATTTTAGAGAGCTTAATGATCCACTCTAAGGTGCATAAACACAGAGTGGTCATAAGATATGTGCACATTCAAAGCTAAGGTTAGATTATAACAAGATGAATAGTTCTCCAGACTGCCCAACTTGGTCTTTAAGTATTAAATCAGTCAATTAACAATAGATATTGCTCCTCTTATTACCCTAAATGTACAATTTTGTGCCATTTAATGTAACATTTGTAAGGTACTGTTTTAAATGATGAGTCTGCTCTGCTTCTTTAAAATTCTCATTTGCAATTAAATTAACTTGGAATTCTTTGATAGCCATTTTAAGAGAAAGACTTTCTCTCTGAGTACAATACTTTAATTAAATATTTTTTCTCTTTAAAATAAAAGTTCACCAATTCATATTATTACTTTTTTTTTATAATTCACCTAACATCACAAGACCTTTTATGGACATAAACTATAGATCTTAAAGTGCTTTGAATTTTTATTTAGGACTTGTTAAATAAGTGTATGAGATCATGAGATAAAGATATGGTCCCTGCATCCACTAGCTGGAAAGTAAAAGTTTTATTTTACACTCTAGTGGTTTGAGTAATTTCTTCATAGAATTTCATAAATAAAAACACATATTGACATATTTTGGTAGTGTACTGGTTATGTGTTGGACTGTTAACTGCACGGTCAGTTTTAAATCAATAATCTGTTCCATAGAAAAAAGAGTCACATTTTCAGAAACCCACAGGGCAGTTCTATCCTATTGTTTAGAGTCAGTGTGAATTAGTGAGTTTGGGTTAGGTTTTAATTGTCCACAGAGTACTTTTTATACCTCGGCCAGCCTCCATTATGTTCTGAGAGTAAACTAGACATCAATGAGAAGTTAGTTCACTCTTTCAGTCCACAAAAATTTTTTTTCAAACTCTTCCAGGACAGTGTAAAACAATCATTACATAGTCCAGGATTATAATGCAATGTAATATAACAAACTGTGCCGCCCTGGAGTCATAAAGCCAAAAGAAAAGAAAAGTACTCATTCAAATGTCTCATGCTGAAAGAGCTAAAGAAAAATAATGATCCATGAGTTGTAATATTGAAACATTCTCTAGCCAAAATTTTGAATGAAAAATAAAGTATCAAAAGATAATGGAGTTTCTATACCAAATAGAAGGATCACCATTCAGATGTTTTTATAGGAAGCTTGTGATAAGAAGTTGGTGACACAGAAGGAAGACATCCAAACTGCCATGAAGGCACTGACAAAAATCAATGCTCTGGAAATGGAAGGAAGACTGATTGAGATATTTCAACAAAGGAATGCAAGGAAGGCAGCCCTCTTCCAATTTTGTCAAGAAAATTAGAACACGGCAGCATAAACCACCAACTGCAAGAGATTCATTTGTGTGCATGACTTTCCAAAGAATTGTATTCCAACAGGCTGAAGAAATTATGAAACCATGTGACAAATATCACATATTAATAACATTTGCCTTCATAAATTAAAAAATAATTGCAGTCATACATTAAGAGCGAACTGTCACCAATACCAGCCTAATTGAGAAAATAACATAGAACTAGGGGAGGGAAATAATTGTTGATGTCAGATGGGTCTTGGCTGAAAGCAGTGAGACCAGGAAGACATTACCCATGTTCTGTTCACTGCATAGACATTTACCTGTGAATATCATAATAAAATATGGATAACATGATGAAAAATGGGAAATGCAAGGTAGTTGTGATCATGTGGAACTTGTACATGGATTATAAAGCAGTCTGGTTAACAGAACAAGAGGACACAGTATGGTTTAAAATTAGGAAAAGTCTCTGTTGGAGTTGTATCTGTTCACCATGCTTATTCAGTACATATGCTGATCAAATAATATGAGAATCTGAACTATGTGAAGAAGAATGCAGGATCAGGTTCGTATAATGGTGAATTGCCAAAGTGAGATAGGGAGATGACACAATCTTGCATGTAAAAATAAAAAAAAGACTTGAAAAACTAATTGACAAAGATAAAAGGCTACAGAAGTATACAAAAGTATATGAAATATATTTCAACAAAGAGAATGCAAGAATTATCATAATTAATCCAGTAAACAACATCATGAAATTAGAGAAATTATTGGAAACATCAAGGATTTCATTTGACTTGGTTATACAACTAATCTTCATACAGGAATCAAGAAATCAAATGACATATTGCATTGGACAAATCTGCAGCAATAAATCTCTTTAAAAACTAAAGATGGCACGTTGAGGGCTTGAGCTAACCCATGACATTTTGTATCACCTCATATGCACACAAAACCGAAACAACAACTAAGGAAGACTGAAGAATTGATTCATTTGAATATACCATGGATTACTAGAAGAGCAATTGAATATGTCTTAGAAGTGCAGCTACAGAGCTACTTAGAAAACAGGACAGCAAGACTTTGTCTCACATATGTTAGACATGCTACTAGGAGAGAACATTTCTGGCGAAGGACATCAAGCTTAAGAAAGAAGAAGATCCTAATGGGATTAGCAATAAAGGTGTGTACTTATGTAAATATGTTTCTTTATGTGGATGGGAAAATAGATTTATGTGCATATATTTATAGGTTTAGTACTAAGGTGACAGATGGACATTGAATCTCCACTTAAGTACTTCCTTAATGCAAGGATACTTTGTTCTATTAAGCTGGCATTCCATGATGCTCACCTTCTCGACATGATTGCTGAAGACAAAGCAGGTAGTGCATAAGCAAAAATGGTGAAGAAAGCTGATGGTGTCTGGCTATCCTGGCTAGCAAAAGATATAGCAACTGAATTCTTAAAGGCCTAACAATAAACAAGCGGCCATCTAGCTTAGAAGCAACAAAGCCCACATGGAAGAAGTATGCCAGCCTGTGTGATCACAAGGTACCAAAGGGATCAGGTATCAGGCATCAAAGAACAAGAAATTGAATCACTGTGAATGAGGGGGAGTGCGGAGTGGGGACCCAAGGCCCATCTGTAAGCAACTGTACATTCTTTTAGAGAAGGGTTGGGGGAGGAGACGAACCAGTCAGTGTGCATTGTAGCAGTGATGAAAAATGCATCTTTCCTCTAGTTCTCTAAAGTTTCCTCCCCTCACAATCATGATCCCAATTCTACATTACAAATCCAGCAAGACCAGAGGATGTACACTGGTACAGATAGGAACCAGAAACACAAGGAATCTAAAACAGATGACCCCTTCATGACCAGTGCTCAAAGTGGCAATACCAGGAAGGTGGAAGGAAGGGAGGGTGGGAGAGGAAAGAGGAACTGATTATAGGTATCTACATATAACCTCCTCCCTGGGGGATGGGCAACAAAAAAAGTGGTTGAAGGGAGACATCAGACAGTATAAGACAAAATAACAATAATTTATAAATTATCAAGGATTTATAAGAGAGGGAGGAATGGGGAGGGAGGGGGAAAATGAGGAGCTGATACCAAGGGCTCAAGTAGGATGCGAATATTTTGAGAATGATGATGTCAACACATGTGCAAATGTGCTTAACACATGGATGGATATATAGATTGTGATGAGTTGTATGAGCCTCCCCCCAAAAGATTTAAATCCTGACATAAAGTGTGTACATATACATCATGATTAGAGCTGTATGAGCCCTCCATAAAATTTTTAAAAGAAAGAAAGAAAAACTGTGAAGATAGTGAAAACTGAAGATAGTTTTGTAGTACATAGTGTCATTATGGATCAGAACGGACTCAATCATATCTAACAATAGCAAATGACATTCAATTTTACTGATAACATTTGAAAGTACAATTCGGTTGCAGTGTGAATTGTAAATTCAAAGGTGCTCAAGAAAACATTGTAAGACTTTTATATTAAGATAGTCTCTTCTAAATAAGCCTATTTTTTAGTTATGAATGCAGTTCTCATGACTGAATATTTCTACCTGCAGGAGACAAAACAAGCAATAATAGCATTAAAAACCACGCAGAGAGAATCAGGTTGAATACCTAACGTAGTTTAGAGGAAATTCTGATGCATACTGCGGATCACAAAGTGTCCAGAATAATGTGATTATTTAGGCTATAAGAACCAATTCAATAATCATGAGGAGATGATCAAACATAAACCATTGCAATCCTGATTATATTGGATCAAGCTTGATACACAGTGAGTTGACCTTCCTCTTGACCAATCCTGAATTTGGTCTAAGTGCAAGGATATATTTGTTTCATGACAGAAATATCTCCCCTGGACTTTAAAATATTGATGATACTCTTTTCATTTTTACTCATTGTTTGCATTTTTAGCTTTATATTACTATTGTTTTATTCTTACCCCATTACTTCATTTTTGTTCTCTACTGTTTCTGTTGAGTTTACCTGTTTGTAAGCAGAGAAGCACAGAATAAGTAGATGCACAGAAACAATAACTGATGCGAGGGTTTGTGGGGAACGTAGGATTGGTGGAAGCAGGGAGATCAGAAGGGTAACGGGTTTACAGGAGTAAAAAGTGAAGGCAGAGGGAGAGGTAGCACTAGGTATGAATGTGATTAAACAGCTCATTTTGAACTTTATTTTATCCTGGAGTCGGGAGGGTAGGAAGAAAATGTTCTAAAATTGATTGTGGTAATGATTGTACAGTTCTACTTTATATGACTGAATGATGGAATTGCATGATATTTGGATTATGTGCGAATCAAACTGAATCCCAAAAGAGAGATGACTATACATAGGAAGTCAGGGCCAGAGATGAAGAGTCCAAAATTAAGTAAATACATAAAAGTTTAGGACATCAAATGTTCAATGGCATTGACAAATACTGTCATATATCCCAAATGCTGATGATTAGGTTCCACAAATATTGGCAGCCCTTAGAGGGCAAGGATCAGGTAGTACATTCTCTTGATTAAGGATGATTATATTCTATTTTATATTGTATTTTAAAAAGTTTGTTATATATAACAAAGTATATGAGGAGAAGATATAGAATGAAACACAAGCTGCTAACCATAAGGTCAGTGGTTCAAACTCACCAGCGAACTGCTCCACAGAAGAAGGAGGAGGCCTCCTTCTTCCACAAAGATTGAAATTCTCTGGAACCCAACAAGTCAGTTCTGTCTGGTCCAGAAGAGTCACCAGGCGTCACAATCTACTAGAGAGCACTAAGTTTGCAGCCCTACATGGAGCTGCTGTTGACATATAGGCATTCTGTTCTTTGGATTCTGAAAGCCCCAAATTTCCAACAACAAGGAGTCTGGGCCAACCAGGAAGGAAGAGGAAGTGTGGCAAATATCTTTTAAAGCATGCACCCATCACTGTAGCTAATTCCCTCATGTCTTTCTTGTCAGCCAAGAAAAACAATTTTTTAAAACTTGGTTTAGAATATTGCAGCTCATTTGCTTTCTCATGAGCAGTAAATGGCTAAGTTACACATATAATGCAGTATGTAGGAAAGATCAAGGTCTTTATAGTAAATCCGCATCTTGGAATGAGCATTGATATTCATAGATACATAATATGTGTACAGGCTCACACATAACAATTGTCAGGATAGTGTGGCACCAAGTAGTGTTTCCTTCTGTGGTGCATAGGGTTGCTCTGAATTGGAAACTGTTTGATGGTACCTAAGAACAAAATTAACATACCCCAATGCACATATCCTTCCATATATGGAGTCATGCCTAGTATTATAAAATTACCTAGATGCTACACCTTAGCCTAAGAACTTACATATAATTTGTCATGTGTCATATATATAATCTCATAGAATTAAAGAAAGCTGAAACAGTTTGAAGATCGGGCACTTGGCTAAGGTCACCCAGAGCCAAGATTTCAAATCAAGCAGTCTCTTAGCTTTTTTTATTTTAAAGTCATTTCATTGGGGACTCTTAAAACTCTTATAACATTTCATATATCAATTGTATCAAGCATATTTGTACATACGTTGCCATAATTTCGAAAACATTTTTACTTGAGCCTTCATTATAAGCTTTTTAAAAAAATCCATTTTATTGGGGGTCTCATACAACTCTGATCAATCAATACATATGTCAGTTGTATGCAAATTTGCACATATGTTGCTATCTTCATTCTCAAAACATCCTCCTTCTACTTAGGTCCCCGGGACCAGCTCCCCATATTTCCTCTCCCTTCCCACCCCCCTCCCCCATGAGTCATTAACAATTTACAAATTGCCATTATTTTGTCATCATTCACTGTCCGATTTGTTTCTTCACCCACTTCTCCATTGTCTGCATTTGTAGATCCCTATTGAATACAACTTTCTACCTATCTACCTAAGGTTGGAGTGACAATTGGGGGGAGGAAAAACACTGCAATTGAGTAGATTTTGAAATATTACAGCCCCTATTCCACAAAGTAGAACTGCTAATTAGGGTTTTGTAAACTATTAATTTTTATGAGAATAGATATAGTTTCATATTTCTCTGAGGAGTGGTTAGTGAGTTTGAATCACAGCCTCTTGGTTATCAAGCCAACACTCAACCTGCTGTGCTTCTAAGGGAACTTACTCAGAGATTAACAAGGGCAGCAACACCACCAGCAACAAAAGCAAGCCATTTACAAAGTGTGATGAAGTTAAGGTAGAAAAATTCAACAAAAACACCAAGGGGAAGAAAAGAAAGTAGAGGCAAGGAAAAGAAGTGCAAAGAAAGACAATATATAGCTACTAATCTAAGGAGGAAATAGCATGGCTGTCTAGTATGGTGATATAATTTGCCTAATGAAATTGTGGGGAGATGAGAAACCCTTCAATAACTGCATGTCGCCTTTCATCTCATCCCAGCATAAAACTTGAGTAATAGTCACATCAAAAACCTCATAAAAGGAAATACCAATTTATGTATGAATCACGCTTCTGCCTCCATTCCTGAAAATTGCCTGATTTCTTCATTGTAAGTATGATATTGGGTCTCTTTTGAATGAATCCCTGACAGCATTTTCTATCTCAGTGCAAAATACAAAAGACCCCTGGCTTACACTCAAGGCCTTTTCCAAATGAAGCTGGTAGGCTGTGCTGAGAATCAGAAGCATCATCCTCCAGGCAGGTTTTTGCTGAGATTCTGTTCAGAATCCTCAAACAATGTGGATGATTCAGAAAGGAGGCAGCAGTAGAAGTGCACTAAAAAAATAGGCTTGGCCAACCACAGTGATCACTTATATGTGCTTTTGTCTCAAAAGGATTTTCATTACAAATATAAGTGAAAGAGAGAGAGCAGAGTGTTAGTAGCAGGGGCAGGGGGGCTGTAAACAACTGTCTGATGGCCATGCAATTTCTTCTTTCTCCATCATTCTATGCATCTCTAACACAAAAGCCTAACAGCATGTTTCAAAAGAGAAGACAAGTGGCCAAAGTTCTTAGCTCTGCCCTCAATCCCCAGCAATTTCCTTTACCTTTCTTAGCCTCCATTTCTACAAGATAAAAATGTCTCTTTCAGCTTGTAGCTGTGATAACTTTTTAGTACAATGATATTTGATGACCACCATTCTCCATGGCGTGCCAGCATGCACATGCATGTTCCAATTTGTTGCCTTGTCTTCCATGTCCAGGTAGAACTATGGTTTGTCCAGCTAAATGAAAGATTTCTCTGAATAACATACTAAGTATTGCTTTGCAGTGGTTCTCAACCTGTGGGTCATGACCCTTGTGGGGGCAGAACAACCCTTTCACAGGGGTCACCCAACTCATAACTGTAGCAAAACTACAGTTATGAAGTAGCAATGAAAATAATTTTATGGTTGGTGGGGGGTCACCACAACATTGAGGAAAACGTATGAAAGGGTTGCAGTTTGAGAACCACTGGCTTTTGGAGTGTGTTCCAATGTCTAAAAGCAATAAATGAAAGTAATGATGTGTAAAATGGGACTTAAGTCATATACTAAGGCTAATAGAAGTGTTAAATTCCTCTATGACTTAGACATGAATTGGAAGGCTAGTTTATCTTGCTGAAATTGAGCAGTCCACACAGAATAATTGAAGAAACATGCAGAAGGTGAAGGAAAAGTTTACCTACAACCTGGATTGTTTGTGAATATTCTAGGTAGATGGGGTGAAAAGGGTAGCAGACAGCCAAAAATTAAGGTTTGAGAGGTAACAATATATGAAAAGTAAGTTCAATTTGCCTTTATTACATAAAGATAAACAGAGTTTCCTCATCAAGGGCTACATATATGACTTAACTGCTTAAATTGTGCTAGGGGAATGGAGAATAAAAAAAAGATAGGAATGAAAAAGAAAACTAATTAATAACATGAAATCAATAGGATTTTCCAACAACAATAGATGTGAGGTGAAACAGTTTTAGAACTTGGGGGACCAAGAGAGTCATTCCCTCCTCCTCCAACGGGGCTTGGTACAATCTATGGGGCACTTCTGTCAGTCATCAATGAAAAATTAATGTTCCAAGGATTTAGTTTCCGTCTCCTGAAATAATCTCATCCATTCTTGTACAGTTAACATAGGCACAATGATGGCTAAATTGGTGTTGCTAGCTGCAATTTGTTCATATTTATGTTACCAGTCTTTGCAACATGAATGTCTGTGTTAGTCCCGGTAGATAAGAGAAACAAATTCGTAGACACACATATGGATATAAGGGAAAGGTTTATATACAAGAGGAATGGAACATTGAGAAAACATCCCAATCCAGTGCAGTCCAAGGTCACCAGTCAGATATTAGCCCATATGTCTGATACCAATTATTAAAGTCTCCTTCTGACTCAGGAAGCATGAGTGCAATGACAACAGAACAATCACAGGCCAGTGGATGCAGAGTCTTATATATTCAGTAGAAGCATCTTGATGCTGGCAGGGGTCTCCCCATGGTTCCTTTTTTGCAGACTCAGGGTCCATCAGCAGTATCCATTGGCGGGAGGAGCATCACAGCATTGGCAGGAGTCTCTACGTAGCTTCTCAGACCCCAGAGGTTTGATTCCATCAGGGTAAGCCCATGTGGCTTCTCCTCCAGCCCTTCCAGACTCCAGGCATCAGGATTCATCAGCATGCTGTCATGTCATCTTGTCAGTAGTTTGAACTGAGTCACAGGGGATCTATCGCGAGATTTCCCAGAATTCTCAGAGAAAGTGATGTCCACACAGGGGTCTCATGGACTATCTCCAGATTGACAGGCTAAACTCCACCTCTACACTCTTGGTCAAATTAGCACCAGAGTACGTGACTGCCACAATGTCCACGCACATGTTCAAATGGACCTGAGCATACGGTGACTTCCCCAATTTGTTCATCTTCCTTCATGGGATTTAATAAATATGGGAGTTATAGCCACTTTCTTCTCCTCAGTTTTAGCATCCAAAATAGCCCCCTTTACTTTTTTCTAATGCTTTTAAAAATTGATTATTATCTTTTTCTCTCCATTCTTAGCACATACATAAGGGTTAATATCTTTTATCTTAGCTACTAAAAGTATTTTACTTAATGTCTGGCCTTTTAAGTTCATTAATGACACATCCAAAAAAATGTTAAAATCACAAACACTTTTCTTGCTTTTAAAATCCTTCAGTAGCTTCCAATGCCTTTTGTTCGAGTTCAATCTCATTATGGCCTAGGGCTCCTTCATGAACCTTTCATTCAACTCCTCCAGTCTCATTTTTCACTACTCCATGACTCATACTGTTTTGCTCCAACAACTCTAAAATATATGGATTCCTCCAAATACCTGGTCTTATATATGCATTCTCTGGAAAACAAAACAAAGCAAGACCTCCTGTAAATTTTTCCTTTCCAGTCTGTGTAGATTGTCATTTTGACAGCTAGCTCGTGTAGTACAATATCTCAGCAGCCTTGTCTCAGTTACCTCCATTTCTTCCCAGTAACCCCAGTCTCTCCACTACGCCGACAACAGTCCAACAGCACTATTGCTTTTGTATGTATACTTTTAATCTCTAATTTGATCTCTCATTATTTGCAATGGATCCTTTGTAGACAAATATTATGCACTGTTTGACCAGCCAGTGCATAACATGTCATAAGAATGGAATGAAATAGCTATCAAAATAAGCTTAAGGTGCCTTGGTGCCAAAACCCATTAGGGTGCTAGCCAAAAGGTGAGTATTTCAAGCACACAGGCAGTTGTATATGATCTACATATGAATACAATACTAGATTTCTTTTGCTATTGCAGGTAGTTCTTGACTTTTGACAGGTTCCATTCCAAAGACTCTATCCAAAGTTATTTCTGATATAAGTTGGAAAAAAAGATCTTTTGTTTTCAATATTATTGCCTATTCATCTTCATCTATTTATATATACAAGACTTATTTTTGGAGGTTGGAAACATTACACATAAACTTACAGAAAACAATTAATACATGCATTAAAAAATCCCTTTCAATAGCTTGACTTCTGCTAAACATATTTTGGAGGTATAAACAATACAGGTATTACAGTAAGAGAAATGAGAACACTTCAGCTTCTATTTAACAATAGGTGTTTCTTAATACTCAAAAGGCTAACTAAAATCATTGTACAGGTTTATATGTAGGGCTGAGCCCCGGTAGTGTAGTAGTTGTGTGCGGAACTGTGGCCCACTGGGATGGAGGTTCGATTCCAGCTCCACGGAGCAAAGGCTAGGCCTCCTACTCCCACCACCTGAGGGCAATGATGCACCCCCCTCCAAAAAAAGGATTATATGTAATAAAGCTTGCATCAGTGTCATAACAATGCAGCTGGGGACCTAACAGTTATTGGGTGACCTCACAATTCAATTATCCTATGTCACTAGACTTGAACATTGCACAACTTTCTGTCTATAATGACTCCACTGTAGACCTAGCTCTACCCTGCTAAATGGGAGTGTTTTCAACAACCATATTCATAAAATCGAACACATGAAAATGAATATGTGAGATGATAGCATCTGAAGAGTATGTGCTGCCACCTTGTACATATTGTACATGCCTAATGATGTGGAAAACCAACCAACATGAAAACAGATGTACATTCAATTTGTGGCAAGTGAACTATGTGGTAAGTTGCTATCTATGGATATTGAAATGATATTAGAAGATAGCCACTGTGAGTGAGGGTACTCTAATTTGAGGGAAATAACTATCATTTCCAGAGAAGAATTTTACAATTTCTGTCTCTAAATTAAGAATGTAACAATACAATTGACTACAGTATTATAATAGAATACACTATTATAATAGACTATAGTTCATGGGAAGAGCTCCGTCATTATATTGCCTTCTACTGATAGTATGAAGGAACTTCAAGAAGTTTGTGAGAAGGTTCCATGACTTCTTGATTCCATTTTAAAAAAATGCAGTCCCCTTTTATAACCCAGTTACACCGAGTGGATGGCTTTAAAGAAGAATCTATTTCTGCACAATTTAAGATGTCAAAAGTCTGAATGTAGGCTATAGCTCTGCCTTGCCTATTTCAGCATCTAGGAGCTGCCAGCAACCCTTGGAGTTTTGAGCCTCAAAGAAATTTGTCCTATGCCATCTGCCTTATTGTGGGTCTGAGAGAGAGAGAGAGAGAGAGAGAGAGAGAGAGGTGGGGTGGGTGGAGGTGGTATTGGTGCATTCCACTCTTTTAATCGCTCAGAATTGACTAGTCTTAAGACACGTTCTATACTGTTCTGACCTGAATTGAAGGAGGGATAGATTGAATTGACCAGATTTCATTATAGGACGCACTTTCACTACATTGTATTAGAAGCCTCATGACACCATGGTTAAAGTGCAAGTCCAAAACTCCTTCTCAGTCGAAAGATGTGGCATCTGCTATTGCAAAGACTGCAGCCTTAGAAAGTCTAGGGGGCACTTCTATTCTGTCTTATGGGGTCTCAGTGCATCTAAATCAAATTGACAGCGATAAGGTCATCCCACAGAGACAGTCACTAAGCTAATAGCTCCTTAGTGTTGTTACAGAGGAAGTTGAGGAAATGGGTGCTACTAAGAATGGGTACAAGAAAGAAGAAAATGATCTAAAATTGATTGTGGTGATGATTGCACAATTGCTTAAAACATTGAATTGTGTGGCACGTGAATTAGATGTCAATGAAACAGCTAAAATCTACAGATGTATTTTTGACACATGAAATTATATTATAGAAAGTACTTATGCTATACTATACAGTGTAACCTGTGATAACAGAAGAATATTTTCCCCATCATGGCACTATAGCTGCTCATTCATCAAAGGTAGCAAGGGCCCTCATAGGAGCGCTTCACTGGGAGTCCTTACCCATCAGCCTGCAGCCCTGCTCTGAGTGCTCCAGCCTCTTCAGATTTCTTTTTCTTTGCCACACTCAAGGGGCATTTCAAAGGAACATATTTTGAGTCTGCCAAAATAACCGAAACTGCTGTTTAAAAGCAGTAAAAAAAATCAAACAACAAAGATTTCACCATGGAATGGTTAACCGCTGCTATCAAGTTGATCTGACTCACAATGTGCCTCTCGAGGGTTTCTGAGGCAGCCTATCTTATGGGAATGCACACCTCATATTCATCTTATGAAGTAGCTGGAGGGTTGGAACCACTGACGTTACAGTTAGCAGTTCAATCTGTTAGAGAAAAAAAAACCCAGTCTTTCCCACTAATAGGAGGATTAAAATGTGGTAAGAGAATATCTTGTCAAAGGTGAGAAACCTGGGAGGCCCAGAACAGACAAGGTAGTCCTGTCAAGCTTCAATTTTCTTACAACTTCCTACCACTAGGCCGCTGTGACTTTTCTCTGTCTTTTGTGAAAGAATCTATCAAGAATAAATCTTTGAAATATCTAAAAGCAATCACCCAAACTTTCTGAGCCTGGAATTCATCTTTCAGATATTTCTTAAAGTACTCAGCATACCGAAAAACTGTTGTCTTATGTGGGGCAACATCCCCATTAGCTCATTATAGAAATTTAATATTTGAGATGTTCATTTAAACTTTGTTAAATATGTTATGTTAACTCTAATCACAAAGTTGTTTTTTCCTGTGGCACAAATGTATCCTATTGTTGTAAGGCACCCTGACTAGACTAAGAAAAAGATGATGTTGGAGTCCGTCCACGAATCCAAGACATAATGTTGGAAAGTATTTTGTTTGGAGTAAATTCACACTTGTTTGAAGTGGGATTCTATGAATAATACTTTTTTTGTCATACCCTTGTACAACATCATGGGATTTTCATTTCACTAAAACCATGGAATAGCACGATAACATTTTAATGTAAAGGACACATTAAAAATAGATATCCAAGACTCCAGAATATATATTAGCAATGTTTTGTGCATTGAATTTCATTATTTCTTTTCCAAAACATGTCTCTAAAATTCGACCTGATTGTGAATCAAATGAATACAGCAGTAAATCCTGTAATTTCATCTTCTTTTTGTCACCTTCTCCTTGTATTTGATCTTTTGACTTTAAGACAACAGTCTATAAATTGTTTCTCAAGCTGAAATAATTTTTTTAAAAAGGGAAGATCCACTTACAGTATCTCCACAAAGATCATTTATAGTTTTCAGTATCCTATTCTTTTTGTTTGGAATTTTAACACCAATATTGTAAAACTGCCTATCCAAAATATGAAGACATAAATGAAAGTAATATCCCTAGAAATATGATCTATACTCTTGTCTCCTGGCAAAAGAGAACATGAAACAAATTTAAGAGCTCATAAAAAAGTATTTCTGGGAGTAGCTCTTTATGGAAGAAACTGAGACCTGATAAAAGAAGGATCATAAAAATTAGAAAACTGCATAGTAACATTTGTAAGCTTAGTGGTAAAAACATAATAAAAAAGTTTACATTGCATACAGCTCATTCTCCTTTACTTATCAAAAAAGGGAAACTCAGTATTGTACTCCAGAAGATAAATTCTGTAGGATAATATCATAGTACTGAACATGGTTGCTGATAATTATTTTTTAAAAGGAGCACATCCAGAGAGACATAAACCAGGATGAAGATGAGGCTATCTGCTTCCATCAAGACTTACAATTTAAAGATTTTGACTCAGAGGCGATGGGTTAGGTTGGTTTAGATTGCCCTAACTTTCTCCCAAGGTCCCTCTGGGTGAACTTGAACAGACAGCCTTTCCACTAGTAGCAGAGCATTAAACCGCTTGCACCTTGCACTGTTGCTTACTTGTTGCTGCATGTCGCTGAAAAAGTTACAACGCAGAGCATCACTATGGACGATAGAACAAAAGGCAGCCTGTTCCTATTCAAGCCACACAGTTGTCTCTTTATTTGAGTGGACTGTTGTAGCCTCTGTTTTAATCCACCTTCTCTAAAGTCCTCCTCATTTGTGTGTCTCCGCTTTAACAAACATTATATCCTTTTGTCAGGACTGAACTCTCCTGGTAACATGTCCAAAGTACATGAGAAGAAGTCTTTTCATGCCTGATTCTACAGAGCATGCTAGCTGGTCTTCTTCCAAGGCAGATTGTTCTATTCTTTTGGAAGTCCATGTTGAGTTCGGTATTCTTCAGTAGCATCACAGCATCACAGGCCTTCAGTCTTCTTCGGTCTTCCCTATTTAATGTCGAACTTTTTCATGCATTTCAGGTGATTGAAGATGCCCTGGCTTGGCTCACATCCACCTTAGTTTTCAAAGTCTTCTTAGTCTCCATTTATCATGACATTACCTACTGGTCCAGTTGTGAGGACTTGGATCCTTTTCAATGAGTTGCCATTCTTACTGAAGACTGAAATCGCCAAGCTTCATCAGCAGGTGCTTCCAGTCTTCCTTACTTTCAGCAATCAAAGCACGGCCACCTGCAGATCACAGGTGTTTAAGGAACCTTTATCCAATCCTGATGCTGCATTCTCGTATCGCTGACGACTAGCCGAGCACACAGATTGAAGAGGTGTGGGGAGAAGAAACAACCCTGATGAACACCGTTCCTGATTTGAAACCTTGCAATATTCCTTAGTTCCGTTCCCACAACTTCATTTTGATCCATGTGCAGCTTCCCCATGAGCACAATCAAGTGATATGGAATTCCCATTCTTCTCAAGGTTAGACCTAGTCTGTTAAGACATACACAATCAAATGTCTTTGCATAGTCAATAAAACACAAGTAAGCGTCTTTCTGGTATTTCCCTGCTTTCAACGAAGATCCATCCAACATTAGCCATGATATCCCTTGTTTCATTTCTTCTGAGTCTGGTCTGAACCTCTGTCTTATTTGTCAATGTACTTCTGCAACTCTTGTTAAACGATCTTCAGAAAAATGTTACTCACATGTGATTATTAATCATTTCTATGTAGTTCTAAAAATTTGAGCATTCTGATCAGTCATTTTTTGGAATATGTATCTCTTCTAGTCAGTTGGCTAAGTAACTGTCTTTCAAATTTCCTGGCAGAGGTGAATAAGTGTTTCCAGGACTTTATCTGGTTGTTGAAACATTCTAATTAGTTTTCCATTAATTCCTTAGAGCTTTGTTTTAGGCTAATTGTTTTCGTGCAGCTTGAACTTGCTCCTTTAGTACCAAGGGTTCATGTTCATTTGCTACCTCTTGAAACTATTGAATGTGGACTAGTTCTTTTTAGTACATTGGTTCTGCATAGCCTTCCTATCTTCTTTAAATGCTTCTTGGGTCATTCACTATTCTGTCCATAGAATCTTTGAATATTGCAATACAAGGGTGGAATTTTTTCCTTAATACTTTCAGTACAATATATGTTTTTCTAACTATAGGTATTTATATAATTCATTCTAATATTTTTCTTTGTCCTCTCCAGCTACCCTTTGACATTTCCTATTCAGCTATTTGACTTCATTGTTGTTTCCATTTACCTTAGGTCCTCCCTTATTAAAAAAAACAAATACTAGTGTCTCTTTTGCCACCATTGTGATGTTTTATTCCTTCCTGTCATTTTAATGACCTGTTGCTTTTTTTTGTGAATTGTTGTGAGGTCTTCATGCCATCCCACCGCATCATGCCTATTATTTGTGGTCAATGCATGAAATCTGTTCTTCAAATGTTCTAAAAAAATCAGGTGGAATAGACTCAGCTTTAACCTGAATGCATCATATGAACAATTTATGGACCATGCCACAGTTGGCCCCTGGACAGGTTGGCTGTTGTTGTAGTTGTTGTTGTTAGATGGCTTGGAGTTGGTTCTGATTCACGGGGGCCCGTGCACAACAGACGGCGACACTGCCTGGTTGTGCACCTTCCTCTTTGACTTTATGCTGGATCCTGACGCTGCTATCTTCTTAAGGGACTTTCTCTATTTCACTGTCCTGCCACTTTACCAAACATGATGTTCATCTCTGGGACCTTGTCTCTTCTGATAACATGTCCAAAGTATGTAAGATGAAATCATGCTATCCGTGTCCCCTAAAAGCATACTTCTTCAAAAACAGACCAAGCTTAGTGGCTGAAATTAAGCTTCTCCATCTTTTCTTCTTAGAAATGCCCGTTTGATTTGTATGCATTCCTTCTGGACAAGTCCATATGTATCGTTGCCATTTGTGTTATTGAAAAGAAAGTAATTGCTATGATCGAGTCATTGGCCTTACAGAATTCTAGCAGGCAGTCTCCAGCTTTGCTACTTTCACCAAGGTCTTATTTATTCTGTTTCTTGTGTTTCGTCTTCTTTGTATACAATGTTGCATTCCAATGTTGCATCAATGCATCTTGATTGTATGCATGATCATTTCAGACTGGAGCCATTCATAAAATTTTTAATTTTTCTATCTTGGTTAAAGTCTGGTTAAAAGTTGTATTGATGGAGGCACGGGTAGAACGGCAGGGGCCAGAGCAAATCCAGGGCTACATATGGTAAGCCAGCTAAAGAGGGGAGAGGGAGAGGGCAATGTGTAATGATGGAATGGGACACGAATCCCACCAAGGGGAGCTTGTTCTTGATACCCCCACAGGGACAGAGGAACCAAACTTAAATCTGAGGTTCCAGGATGCCATGGCAGCATGACGGCATGGAGCAGGGAGCCTCCTGAGGGGCCTGAGGCCCCAGTCCCAATCCCCACTACATGGACAACCACCCCTCCCACCAGGGGAGTTTGTTTGGAGGTCAGCATTGAGACTGCAGTGTGCTTAGAGGGGCTAACCAAAGCACATGAGAGCAAATGAATGGGGAGGAAGAGAGAATGGAGTGTATCCTGGTCCATCGAGCCTTGAGAAAGATCTCCCTCCTCAGAACAGGCATTCCACAGAGAGGACCATATGGTCAGCGCCACTATGAAATACAGTGCCCCTTGCTTACCCAAGGTCCTGGAGACCCTGGAGAAGCAGGGACAGGAATGCACTCGGTCTGACCGCACCACACCGACGCAAGGGCATGCAGCAAAGCAGCAGGACGAGCATGCCATGGACTTCCCAAGGGAATGCCAAGAATATACTTTGGGACCAGAAATGTGGCCCCCCATCTGACTCAACAGGGGGACACTCCTGGAGGTAAATGACCAGACTTTGAACTATTTACGGTTTTTCTTTTGTTATTATTATTTATATATTTTTCCAGACATTGGTTTTTATTGTTGTTGTTGTCATCCTTTGGGTTTCTTTTGTCGCTTTATCTTGTTTGTGAGGTCCTTTTTATTTATTTATTTTTTGTACATACCATTATCACTGCAAGTCTATCTAGAGAGGATGAGCTGAATGAACAGTCTGGAGAAGTGGGGACCCAAAGTGCAGGTGTAGGAGAAGAACATCCCTTTATACGAGGGGTCATGGGGAGGGGGTAGGCCAGTCAGGGTGTAGTATAACAACGATGAAATATGCAACTTTCTTCTAGTTCTTAAATACTCTCTCCCACCCACTATCATGATCTGAATTCTACTTTACAAATTTGGTTGGACCAGAGGATGTACACTGATACAGATAGAAACCGAAACCATGAAGAATCCAGGACAGATTATCCCTTTGGGACCAGTAAGGTGAGTGGCGACTCTGGGAAAATGGAAAGAGGGTGGAGCAGAAAGGGGGAACCCATTATAAGGGTCTACGTATACCCTCCTCCCTGGGGTATGGACAATGGGGAAGTGAGCAAAGGGACATGCCGGAAAGCATTCGACAAGACAAAATTATAATTGTTTATAAATTATCAAGTGTTTGTGAGGGAGGGGAGAGTTGCAAGGTGGGCGGGGAAGCAAGAGCCAATACCAGGGCCTTAAGTGGATGATAGATGTTTTGAGAATGATGACGGCATCCATAGTCCAAATGTGCTTTACATATAATGGATGTGTGGATGTATTGTGTTAAGAGTTGTGTGAGCCCCCAGTAGAGTGACTTTTTTAAAAAAAAAGTTATATTGGGGCTGAGCCCCAGTGGCATAGTGGTTGTGCGCGGGACTGCGGCCCACTGGGTTGGAGGTTCAAATCCAGCAGAAAGGCTGGGCCTCCTACTCCCACCACCAGAGGACAGTGATGCCCATAAAAAAAAAGTTGTATTGACTACATTTCCTTACATGTCAATAGATATTTTTCAAACACTGACTGCATTATGCTTTAAAATAAATCTAAAAATGTCATTTTGACAATGAATTTGACACTGAAATGAAATGTCTAAAATATGCAGATACAAAGAGATGGAAATTGATTAGCAGTTATCGTGGGTTGGAGGAAGAGAGAAAAGAAGTATGTGATTAGTCTGCAAACAGTATAGATTCAGTAGTGGTGATGAGAAAATTTTGGAATTAGTGTTGATGATTTCATAGCCTTGTTAATTTAATCAAAGTCACTGAATTGTACACTAATCATGCTAATTTTCTATTACATGTGCTTCTAAAATAGTTTTAAAAAGAAACCCAAATCTCATCTAACTGGATTTGCTCTTCAAAAATGTTAACACAAATGATTTTGTCAAAACATATTTATTTTTAGGAATAATGCTACCACACCAATGAACTATTTTTAGCTTCTTTGGGAAACTTGAACCATGAATGAAATAAAAATTTGTGTACATTTTGGCAGTATCATGGACACACTCATTTTATTTAATAAAGATGTCCTTTTCAAAGAATTCAATTATTCCAGACTTACCCTCAATGTGTTAAGTAACACTTATAGTAGCTACCTTACTCTCATGAAACATATGTTTTTAAATTTTTAATTTTCAGGTCACTCCATGTGAGTAGTAGTGTCCTGGTTAAGCACATGGCTGCTAATCAAAAGGTCAGCAGTTCAAACCCATGAGCAGCCACAGAAAAGACCTAGATTATCTGCTTCCTTAAAGATTACAAAACCTGACTGGGTCATTGTGCTCTGTCGCATGTGGTTGCTGTGAATCAGAATCTATGTTCCTGCACACTGAGTGCCTTATAAGGAACTCTTCAGGTGGCATGACCTAAGCAGTGTCAATAGCTCGGAGAAGTCACACAAAAGGAGACAGGGTTTGATTCTTAACACAGGTCTTTCTTTCCTTAGGACATGATTACAAATTCAGTCAGAGTGCAAGGGTGTGTGTGTGTGTGTGTGTGTGTGTGTGTGTGTGTGTGTGTATTTAATGCCTAATCATTCTAAGCCAGTTTTACTTTCTATTCGGTTAAAAATAGCTGATCAGGAAATACTGAACACAAAGGGTGAAGGTACACATTTAAGTAACCATTTCAAAAGGATTTTTTTGGGGGGCGCGAGGGGGACTTTGAGTTAAAACTAGATAAGTAACCATTCTGTCAGAAATAGTCTTTTGATATCCACTATCATTGACCCCCTTCAAAGGTCTCCGCTATAAGGGCACGGGCTGGAAGCCTAAGAGCTATATTTTTCATATCTTTTTCCCAGAAGGCTTCTGTGTTCAGCTCTGCCAAAATGTCTTCCATAAAATCTACAAAAGTAAGCAAAGCGTGTTTGTTTGTTTGTTTGTTTCTCCAGGCTAGCTACAAGCAGCAAAAGAAATGTTCAGAGAAAGCAGAGATTTCTGGAGATTTAGCTGACTTAGTAGACAGGCTGAAACTAATGTCTTTATTTGTAAGGCACCTTCCCCTATCTATTGCTATTTCCTCTTAGAATTTTGTTTTGGTAGAGAAGAAAATACCGAGGCATTCCTTATGTATTGAATGTGACTTTACCTTTGTTTCAAACATTCACTGAGGAAATAATTTGTCTAAAACTTTTTTTAAACTTACAATCAGATATTGTTAGAATTCCTCAAACATCAGTTATTATTACTTTATTGCATACTTGCTGTATGTACCGCAGCACAAATATGAATGCCTAGCCTTTTACGGAGATAATTAAAATATGGTATGCAATATATAATTGCAAAATGGTTGAACACAAACAGTGTGAAGTCCTATTTTCCTTCAACAGTTCAAACAAACAATAATGACTATGGCTACTATTTGTAAGTGAGCTTTTTCACACTAGCTTATTTTTCTGGGTTCCAGTCCCATCCTTAGGTACCTTTTATCCTTTCTCCTCTAACCTTCCCCATTTTTAAATCATCCTCATCCTCATCATCATTTTTATTTTCCAGTAAATTGGCTCTGAATTCTGATGGCCATTACAGCCAGTCACCTACCTCTGCAGTCAGAAATCATACCTCACACATCAGTTACTTCATCTTATTGAACACTTGCTTAACTTCAGGCTCTGTGTTAAAAGTCTTATACGCAACATTGGTAACCTTCAAGACAATCTTCAATGGAGCTATATTGCATCTATTTTTCACTTATTTGCTTTCATCCCCATCTCATTCTTTGGTAAGGGAACCACTTAAAATAACTTACATATAAAGGTAAGTACCATAATGGAGACAAAACAATTGTATGACTTCACTGCCAGCATTTGCATGATTAACGCAAGATGAGCAAAATTCTAGATATATTTGTAATCATTGATTAAAATAGATGGACAGAAAGAGGAAATGACAAAGACATAGATAATCAATTGAGAACATATTTATGGAAATATTTGAATTATATGCCCTTGTTACTTTTATAAAAAACTGAATTATAGTGGATATAACATAAGCTGGAATATACTATGCAGCATTATAAGTTATATTAATATAATAACTTGTGATTTTCAAGGATTTACCATCTACATAGGTCTAGAAAGATCACTGCATATTAAGAAATGATAGCGTTAAAGCTATGAAAATGGGATTGCTTCATATACTTGACTGCACAAAACTCACCCTCTCTCTGGAAAATGAATGGACTAATGTTCTCACTACCTCTCTATTGTTTCTTTTCTATCTCCTCTTATTTCCTCTCTTCTATTAAGTTTTGTGACTCAATTTTAAATATGAATCTTCTCTGTATTCACGGCTCCCATAATTGCCTGAATCCACACATCCATAAATTCCTGACAGAGCAAATACTCTGTGACATTTCCCCAGATAATATATTGCTGTTTATAAATTATATATCCACAGTGTATAAGTGATTTTGTGATTAATGCATCACTTGCCTGTCCATGACACACACACGCACACACGCACACGACCCTAACATTTTATTAAGGCAGGAACTCTGTCTTTGTTTACCACATTTAGCATGGTGCCAGTCACAACAGAAAGCGGAAAGAGAGCGCAATAAATATTTGTTAACAAGGAAGCAAGTACGTCAAAGCTCCCTGGAATGTACAAGTAGAATAATGTTGTTCTTAGCTACTGTAGACTCTGACACATCGTGACCTTGTGTACATCAGAATAAACATGGTACAGTCTTGGGTCATTCCTGCAATCAGCAGTGTGTCAGTTGTGAATCTAATTCAACAGACTGTTTTCACCCATACTCCCTGCAGAGGCAGTGAAGTATTCAATGCAGCTCTTGTAGCCAAAATCTTTGGAACACCCACCAAACAACATTTTGAGTTGTTGCTATATGAGTCTAGATAACCAAGTAGGAGAAGACACTAAAAGCATTCACCTGTGAGTATTTGTTAGCAGACGGCATCATGGGGGAATCTCACTCCCAGTCAGGAGAGGGTCATATCCTTTGGATTTTGATATCCCTCCTTGATCCAGAAGACAGATTTTACTTCTGAAGAAATGACAGAAGTTCAGGAGCAACAACAGAACTAGGAGCCCCAGCATGGGACCATGGTGGACTTCCAAGCCCACAGAGAATGTAGAAGGAGTGTTTTGGGTCCGGAGACTGGCTTGTGTGGAGTGGGATGGCCCTGGGCACTTGTGGACCCAGTGAAGTGGATCTGAGTGCTTTAGTTTGTGGTGCATTGAAGTGAGGTGCCTCTGGGCACTTAATGTGGGGACCACGAAACTTGAGCCGAATGTCTTTGGATTAAAGCTTCCTGCAGAATAGTGTATCCTTGAGGTATTTATTAGCAGTCCTGAAAGAAGTGTGTAACATGTTCTGTTGAAACAACTAGTTACTGAGCATTTCCATGTATATTCTCACCTGTTAATTTCCTTAATAAACTCTGTAATCCTGAGCTTGTGTGTATATGTCATCATTGCAATGAGTTCTAGGACTCGGTAAATGGGAAGTAGGGAATGCTGCATGAAATTCAGCATTCACCCTTACCTACTTCACTAGGGCCACCTACTTCACGAGGCATGTGTTGTACTCTAGCAATTGATCTCTCCAGGGATGTGTTGGAAGCAAGAAAATCAGACAATGTTCTCTTCTTACCCACTGGGCTGTCTGACTAATTTTCAGAGGTAGATCATCACTGTCTTCTAAGTTTTTCTTAATCTTAAAACTCCACTGAAGTCTGTCTGCCATGGAAGATACTGACTGATGAGATAGCTTCCAGAATAACAGTTATGCATCATAAAGTCACCAGAGTGGGACCAATTTATGAGTGGATGACAAAGTCAAATAGCAATGGGATTCAAGTGAGGGATTTATGAAGAAGAAGCTTTATATATTTTTCACATTTGACAGTGTTTCAGGTCAATACATGTGTCTTCTTCCATGTAAGGAATGAGGTTCAACAGTTTCTTGGCCCTAAGAGGCATGCATATGATAACATTTCATCTGTCATATGTGTTTTGTATACAAAAATTTGGATGGGGTGGCAAAATTTAGATGCAGATTGTGGTTCTGTGAGGGTTAATTGGCTCCCAGCAACTTTTACTCTTCTTTGAATCTTCCTCTATCATTTACTTTTTTGATATTAAGTCTATATGCTTCCAAAATCAGATGAAAATAAAATATTCTTATTGAAGAAAAATGCAAGTACATCAATGAATGTTTATTGAGGGCTTACTATGTGCTGGGAAACACTCTAATTAATTTAATAACATTGATTTGCTTCCTATTTGAAACATAATTATGAGGCAAGTTTCATCACTGTGCATATTTTATAAATGAGGAAAATGGACACAGATATTAAATAATTTTCTCAAGCCTAGATGGCTACTAAGGAGAGACACTAGTATTGACACTCTACCTCCGAGTATATGCTCAATTACTAAATAAAGAACTGTCTTTCACATACCTTGATCCTAAGAGCTTTCTAGTCTCTTCAATGAAAAGAAAGCCAGTCAGCATTGAAGATGGGAATAGGTAGTCTCCACTTTTTAATGTTTTCATTTTTCCACCCTTTCACTTAAAAGCAGCCAATTCATTATTTCTCAATAAAGACCCACATGCCTGCCCACTGGACTGTTCCTGCCTGTGCATCCCCAGAGCTGGGAAGGTGCCATTCCAAATCCATAGGATGCAGCCACCTGAGCAAGTTGTTCATGAAATAAAGCCTTCCTGTATGATTTTTCCATCTTTTCTTAGGCTACATCAATGTATAATTCCTCACCTTTCCTCAAAGGGATGTTTCCAAATGCTTCTATTATATTGACAGCTATGCTCCTGATAAAATGCCATGCATCATCAAGGTCAGGTAATGAAATGTGGTATCTTCTATTTGCTTAAGTTTTCAAGGGTATTTGGTGATGGCTGTCCTATATAGCTTATCCATCATTGTATGCAGGCTTGACTGAAGAAAGAAAAAGGCAAGAGCTGTGGGAAATTCTCATTCTCTAGGCAAAGCTTATGGCCTCATGTAGATCATCAAATCATATACAATAATGAATCACTGCTAGCAAGTCTTGAGTATGAAGCTTGCATTGTGACTTCTTAACCTTTTGTTTATAAATTTATTCAAAACATCTAGAAAATCAGATTTTAATTAGATGAAACTATCTCTTAAAAGCTTTTTTGACAGAACCCTGGTGGCCTAGGGGTTGTGTGCGGGACTGCAGCCCACAGGGTTGGTTAGTTCAAATCCAGCAGCATGTCTCTGGGAACAAGGCTGGGCTTCCTACTCCCACCAGAGCAGTGATGCCACAAAAATAGCTTCTTCTTTGGCTAATAATAAATGGAATCACTCAGATGGAACCTCTGCTAAATTCTAATTTCTTAATAGTTATACTATGATAGATGCAATGTGTGTTCTTGCTGTTCTTTTAATGCTTGGAATTAATATTGAATTTATATTCTTTCTCTTATTAGATATGTGCAGAAAACTCATGAATGTAAGCTGGTTAACAACACATTTTACAATATTGAATCTTTCTGCACAAAATGCTACTTCTCTTTTCTTGCTCAATGGATCTATTTGATGCAGGGTATATATTTGAGCTATCACTTGAAAGCTAAAAGCATATTAAAGTTTTTACAACCAATTTAGTTCATTGGAACAATGTAGGTAATCGATCTAGAAAATAGCTGTGAAAAAGAAGGTCTAGAAGGGTCTAATTTAACTTACTGTATAATTGTCAACTACTTTTCTCATTTGTATTGTGTGACTCCATCCTAAGGCCTCCAGTCACTTCAGAAAAAAATGAGACTAGCAGGTGAAACAACACATTTTCACTTTTATATTTTTATTAGATGAGTCATCCATTCATAAACACCACCCTGGGTTACTCTGCATTATTTTTCATCGTTTAACTAACTCATTTGTTTCTAACTGTGCTGATGCACATTGTTTTCTCCTGAGACATCATGGGATGGGAAGAAAATTATTCTGCTTTTATCTACTTATACCTTCTTTACAGAATCGGGTAGGGAGCACAATACTCCATAGGTCATTTTACTGTCACACAATTATGTCATCATCCATCACCATCTTCAATGTTTTCAGAGAAACTCCTCTACTCCTGTGTAATTTCAGCCATTTCTGCAATTTCAGCCATCAACAATAAAGGAGCAAAGAGCAGTTTCAAACACAAGAGCAATAAAAGAACAGCATTCTATGACCTCTTTTATACTACTAAGTTCTCTGACCTTTGATATGTTACATATCCACACAGCCCATATTCGTTAAGTCTCATAATCCTCCATGTGTGGGTAGATTGGGGATTCTTAGCTATCCTACATCTTCCAATATTCTTCCAGTGGTAAGCCCAGCTGTTTTCTTTTTCCCTTAAGCAAATATATCTGGCGGTCTAGAACAGTTACAAAGCAGATTGGATATGTGTGAGCACAGGCTGCCAGACCTCAAGGTCACAAGTTCAGTTTATTCCCTTAAACACTGGAAGGAAGACATATTAGAGTTCCTCTTTAATTCCCCTATAAAATGGTCTTACGTCTAAAAATAAAAAATGAACAACTATTAATTGGACTCATATGACACCATGTCCTACATGCAGGAAATCTAACTGAGTATAAGAAGGGAAAGTCCATTACAATACCACTGTGTCAAGAATATCCTGTATACGTGGATAGGACTTAAAATTGTAAACACATCAATATTACCTAAAGCCATCTACCAAACCAAACAAATTCACTGCCATAGTATCACTGGTGGCTCATTCCACCTCCCTGTAGGTTTCCCAGATTGTAACTGTTTAGAACTGCTGATGATTCGAAACTACTGACCAAGCTAATCATAGCCGAATGTTTAAGTACAACATCACCAGTGTTCCTACAACTACAAACCCAATCCAATACAATTCTCACCTTCATTCTTTAAAGAAATGGAAAAATTAATTGCCAATCCCTTTATGGAGGGAAGAGGCCCAGGATAAGCAAAGTGCTCCTGAAAAAGAAGAACAAAGTAGGAAGCCTGGCACTATCTGATCTCACAACCTATCACATAGTCATCGAACTAAAAACAGCCTAATGCTGATACAATGATAGATAACTAGATGAATGAAACAATGCAGAAAATGCAGAAATAAAAGGATCTACCTACAGGGAACTGATTTTTGATCAAAGACCCCAAAAGTTAAATAGCCCTGTAACACCATCTTTAACAAATGCTACTAGAAAAATTGAATGTTCATCTTCAGAAAAATGAAACAGGACACATATTTTGTCTCATGCATTAAAACAAACTCAAAAAATAGATTGGGGAGGTGGATGTAAACCCCCAAACCATAAGGATCATCAATGAGAATGTTGAGACAAATTTAAGGCCATACATACCAAATATAATCAAGGAAGCATTGACGGAGAAAGACAAAACACATGACGTGGACTTACTGAAAGTAAAACATGCATGCACATCAAAAGACTTCCTCAAAAGAGTAAAATGATAGTCCACACTTTGGAGAATAATTCTTTGGCAATAACACAACAGACAAGAGACTAATTATTATTTTTTTTATAATTCTAAAACCCCTCAATAGGAAAAAAACACAAATAATCCAATTAAAAGGTGACTAAATGATATGAATATACAATTCACATGTGAAGACACTCAAATAGCTAACAAATAAATGGACTGCTCATGGCCAAACCATCCAGGGAATACAAATCAAAGCAGAATGGAGATACCACCTTACATCCACAAAGATGGCCCAAATTTTTTAAAAAAATCAAAAACAGAGAACAGCCAAATGCTGGAGAGGATGTGGAAATAGTCAAACACAGCTACTAGTGTCCTTGCAAACATACACATTATTATGGAAGGTAGTATGAGACTACATCAAACATATGAGAATAAAAATATCCCATGGCCCAGCAATATCTCTACTGGACATATACCCCAAAGAAATAGCACCAAATACAAAAAGACATGTGCTCTCTCATGCTCATTGCCATATAGTTCACAATAACAAGAATCTGAAAACAGGCTAAATGACCATCAATAGAAGAATGGATAAAGAAATTCTGGTGTATTCACACAATGGGATACTATGTACCCATTAAAAACAGTTATATAACCATGAAAAACCTCATAGAAAAACCTGGAAATTATTATGCAGTTGGATGTTAGTCAATCACAAAAGGGTAACTATTGTACGTGTCTGCTCCTTTGAGGATAGACACAGAGTTGAATGCAGGCTTCTGCTCTCAGCTCATGTGATCTTCTGATATGATCTGCCTAACAAGGAGGGAGTGAGGATTCCTAGTGTCCATGAGCTCTCTAGAATCCCACTTGTTTGAACATCTTAAAAAATTACTTCTACATAGGAGGTCCCAACTCAGCTGGGGTCTGTTTCTCAAGAAGTTGGGAGAAGGAGCAAACCAATCAGTGACTGCTGTACAACATATTTGTAAGGTCACTCCAAATTAACAGGCATTCTTGCAAGAGTAATTAGCACACCTCACTGGAAATTCTAATCAAGACCTGGGGTAAGGTGACACATTTGTCTCAAAGAAACTAATTTTATTTCTGACATGCGTACACTGGGTGGGGCAACCTGCCATGGGAAAGAACCCTTAATAATACTTATATAGAACACAAGGGGAGAATATACCTTCCATTACGTTCTAAACTGAAGCTTTTGACCTAGTTTCTATGTAATTCCTGTGACCAAACCTGTGGGCTATATCCAATGGGGAATTCAGACTCTGTTCTTTCAAGGAATTCATTAGCCTTCACTATGGATTACAACACAGCGACAAAGCAAACAAACAAACAACAACAAAATCCTCTTCCTGGTGCCCCCGATGACCTCTGCAGTGACCATCCCTCTGGCAAAGGATCTCCTCCATCCCTTTCCTGAAAAGAAGAAATGGCAACACAAGAAGAAATGCTTGGTATGGAGCCCCAGTTCCTACTCCATGGATGCCAAGTGCCCAGGTCTTCAGTCAGGCACATCCAGTAGTTTTGTGTGTTGGCTGCTTTGCTGTCCTCTCTCAGCCTACAGAAGGAAAAGCAAAGCATATAGAAGGATGCTCCTTCAGAGAGAAGGAGCACTAAAAGATCCTGAATCAAGATGTATGGCAGGTCATCCTAACAAACTCAATTTGGATACAAAAAAAAAAAACCAAAAAGGAATTCTAACAAGTAGACCAATAAGTAACATCATGATAAGTATAGGAAAGACTGAAGTAGTAAGGGATTTTATCTTCCTTGGATCAACAATCAATGATCATTGAAGCAGCAATTGAAAAATAAAAAGAAGAGTTGTGTTAGGTGAATCTTTTTCACAAGACATCTTTAGAGTATTGAAATTAAGGTATACTACCTTGAAGACCAAGGTGCACTCAAACCATGGCATTTTTAATCACCTTATGTGTGAAAATCAGACATTGAATAAGGAAGACCAAAGAAGCATGTATGCATTCAAACTGCAATGCTGGCAAAGCATGTTGACAGTATCCTGGATTGCCAAAACAATAAACAGAGGCAAGGATGACCAGACTTTCTTTCATGCACTTTGGACATGTTATCAGGAGAGACCAGTCCCTGGAGAAGGATCCCATGCTAAGTCAAGTAGAGGGGCAGGGTAATTGAGGAAAAACTCTTACAAGATAGACTGATACAGTTGCTGCAAACATGTTCTCATGCCAAACAACTATTGTGAAACTGGTGCAAGGCAGTATACCATCCTGTTATAGGCAGAGTTGTTACAAATAGAACCACCTTGCTGACCCGGATGGCAACGACAATGAATGGTGGCTTGGGATTACAATAAATTCACTACTTTAATGCTCCCTTTGCTTTTTAATGACATATAGCACACTGGAAGGCAAGTTTCTGCCCTTGTAAATGAGTGTTTTTGCACATTTTGCTCTACTCCCTTCTCTCATTTGTGTGTGTATAAAGCATATGCAGTCACTTACGCTTTTACTCGGCACAAGGAAAAAATTCATGCATCATCATAAGAAAAGCTGGCCTATATGTGTATAATTTCTTTTTCTCAAAAAGATGTAAATTTTATACTACTGCTAAATTAAAAATAAAATCATTATCTTATGCCACAGGTAGGTGATTTATAATGGTCCATACCATAAACTGATGATAATAGAGCTTCCAAAGAAACCACAGACATGTATGAACTCATGTATATGAGTACATCTTGGGTTCACACATAATTCTAGTCCCAATTGAAGAACAATTAGTTCATATGACTAATCTTAAGACTTATCTCTTGTTCAATGCTTGCTGTCATGTACAAATCACCGAAAATGTGGGGGCTATAACACAGTGTTGATAAGAAAACAAATGGTTCATTTATCAAAAAGAATAGTGTCTGAGGTCTTAAGGTTTCTCTCCATATAAGCAGCTATATAAGGGAAGCATAAATAGAGTCCACATGGAAGAATCACACCAGCCTGTGTGATACAAGGACTATCCTAAAATCCAAATCTGAAGGTGGGAATGGTATCAGAGTTTAAATTTTGAACACCTGGTTTGCAGAAGGCGATGGATGACCATGGAAGCCCAAAATCCACTTGCAGTATCTCCACATGGATTAAGTCTCTAGTGAATTCCTTTGATCACCGTCAAGGAATGGGAATGGCTTTGCTCTCGAAGAGAAAGCATTATAAAGTTGATTTTGGCAAATGTCATTAGGTTAAAATGTAACACCTTATCATTTGATTTCCCACTGACCCCTTTTAAAGTTGTTCCAGTTTTTAATATTCTCTATTATTTTGTCATAACAGTTAAAAGTATTCAGTTTATTAGTGTAAATTAGATGTTACTTCAACCTTTAAATATTATTGTTAAACAGGAGTTAATACATATACCATATCATGTCTTTTGTATGTATGTGGATATTTCTTCCTCCCCACCCGCCAATGGTTTTATTGACCCATAATCTACATGTCATACAATTGAATGGTACAATCATTTAATCATATCAAGGGGAGTTATGCAACCACATCTATCTTAGAGCTGTCCCTGTCCCTGCCCCTTCTCACCTTTTCACAATACCTTGAAAATTAGCTATGCAATAATCATGATCAGTGTTAGTGCTCGCTCCCCGCTCCCATCCTCATTATTCACCCCTGCAATCCCTCCTTCCTTCCAACGCCTCACCCCTGCATTCTCTACAACATGTTGTGACAGTTATTATCATCCTACATACATTCCTCCTCTGTTATGCTTCATCATTGTTGTGTTATTATTTTCTTCATGGATTTTTTATTTCTTATTTTGGGGTCTGAATTTTTGTATATAGAATCGAGGAGAGGTAAAACTATAGAGATGTAACTGGATTAGTAATTACCTAGGGCCATGGCAGAGGAGATTGGGGGGTCAAGGGGGAGCTAACAATATTCAATATGAGAAAGAAGAAAATGTTTTGAAATTAATTGTGGTAATGATTATACAAATCTCTTAAATATGATTAAATTATTAAATTGTATGACATTTGAATTACATTAGCATGAAACTATTTTTAAAAAGGAATGACACGGTGTCTTTAGGGAATCAAGATTCTCAATATTTTGGGCATTTCAGCATCTAATTGATAAGTTGCCTTGGTAGAATAATTTTTCTATGTTCTCCTAAAAATATTCCATTTTATCCTTTTAATGAACCAAAATTACCATTGAAATTATTTCATCATGTCCCTTAA
>PVJH01008504.1:0-84810 GCA_004026705.1 Nesogale talazaci | reverse complement strand
CCAGCTTGGTCACTGAGTCCATGCCGCCCATCTCTGTGCTCTCAAATGGCCGATCCATGTCAAGCGTGCACCCCTCCCTAGTGGCGTTGCTCTTGGTTAAGCCCGTCTATTGTCTGGCTGAACATGGAGCCCTGGTGCTGACTCGGGACAGCGAGCTCACAGAGTCAGGCAGACCACATGGGACCATCCCTGGAGGCAGTGCCAGAGTCCCAACAAGCAGGAAGGCAAAGAGGCAGGGGGTGGGGAGGAGCCCCCAGTGTCTCACTGATAAAAAGTCACTCCTGGGAGACATGATCAGGCATTGACCCTACTGGCAGATGGGACTCTACCCAGCATTTTCCTACAAATTCAAGTTGATATGTGATCTACCTGTCACAGGAGGTGAGGTGTGGAAGCTAAGGACGGACGCTGCATGCCACATACCAAGGACGTGTGTGCAACCGGGGTGCTAAGAGGTGCCAGGGGCCCCTCTGCCTGTGGATGTAGCTTATCTCAGAGCATCTCTTGGTGCTCTGTTCCCTAGATGGTAAATTCAGATGCCTTCTAGGTCAGACAGGTTACAGGCATGAGGGAGGAGGCTGGGGAATGCCAGAAGGGCTTGTGGGGCCTGAAGTGAGCTGTAGAGTAATGGGGCAGTGAGGAGAGGCAGTGGAGTGAAACAACCTGACTCCTTGCCCCTGTCTGTCAGTGTGGCTGTGCGGGGCAAGGGGTGGGGGTTGCTCCTCTGTTGCGTGAGGCTCTCCAGGGGTTCAGTGACTCCTGTTAGCTTCCCAGTCCTCAGGATCCTGTGACCGTGAGCTGGTTTCCACCCCCTGCTAGACTCTGCCGAGCCCATCTTGTGCAGACAGTGGGAGGCCAGGGTGTTCACCAGGGCATGTGCTGAGATGAGGGTTGAGGTCCCCCGGGACCGTCAGCCTTTAGTTGATTCTAGGGCAGAGCTTCTCTGCAGGGAAAGGGGCTTAGCCCAAGGGCTAACTGGCAGTATCTGGAGATGTTTTTTAGTTTGCTTACCACAACGTGGTGAAAATGGGGGTCTTAATAACTACTTGTGGCTATAGGTCAAGAATGCTGTTGAATGTCTTACAATGAACGTTTTGGGGAGGGTCTTCACTGAATTACAGGCATGGAATGCTCACATGGCTGAGGACTCAATGGCTGAGTTGGTGGGAAGGACCCGACAACAGCCTCTCGTTCAGGAGCTGGGAGCTCAGGGTACCCCTGGTTTGCTGCTTCCCCGCTTCACTTCACCAGATCTTCACCAAGGACAGAAAAGTAAGAATGTGGGTGCAAACCACTAGTCACCAGTCCCCACTGCAACTTGCTGAATGGTTTCCTTAAAAATGACCTACCTGAGCACAAGAGAGCTTGTTCAGTGACAGGGTCCTGGCAGGTGTTTCTTGGACCCGAGGTTGTGTGGAAGCAGGTGGATCTACAGCCACTCTGAGTGGTGTCTGTGAAGAAGGACAAGAGGGATGGGGGGGTGGCGCTGCCCATGGAAGACAGAGATGGAGATTGGATGGATGCTTCCCAGGCCAGGGAGACAGGGATTGTCAGAGTCCGGCAGCCAGAGCAGGAAAGAAAGACAATCCACTCTGAGCATTCAGAGAGCCTGGCTCGGGCCAGCCGGTGTGTGGAATTCAGGCTCCAATCGTGTGTGTAAGCACACCCTTGTTATTTCCAGCCACTCTTGAGGGCACTTTGGACAGTCACGGGAAGCCAGCACTGTCACTGTACCTCTGCCTCTGTTTGCCTCCTGCCAGGTGGTACTCCATGACAGCAGCCCGGGGTCCTCTCAATGAACCCAGAGCCCCAACGGAGATCTCCAGCCCTGGGGAGACCCTGGCATCATGCTCCTTCCCCCTTTTGGTATTTCTGCAGGCAGCTGCTCTTGGACTTACTACCAGGAGAGACAGAGCAGTCCCTGGAAAATGGGGTCATGCTTTGTCAAGCGGGGGAGCCCAGAAGAGTGGGGGGAGGAATGAAGAACCATCATCAGGAAGATGCAGGACTGGAGAGTGCTTCATTCTCTGGGACCCCAGAGTATCCCCAGGAGTCGGAAACCAAGGACAACGACACAGAATGGACAACGTGTGTAATATTTGGGACTCAGCGGTCATTAGAAACGTTCCCATGGTTGTATTGGCTGCTCTGTGGGTAGAGGTGATAGAAAGCAGGAAACCTAGACCACAGGTACCAATAAGGCTTAAGTCCATCCTCCCTTGCAGGGGGTGTGTTTGGCCAGGACAGCAAATGTTCTTGCCGTCCACACGTCTCCTCTGGCATCACAAGGGCGCTGAGCCGTCCCTCTGCTATCAGCGTCCCCTGCAAGTCCTCGGCAGGAGCTTCTCCCACATCCGCTGGGAAGCGGCAGCTGCTGGAGGCATCCACTTCCTTGTCGTAGAACACGCCCCGTCAGGTTCTCGGGTGTCCTGTAACCCACACGCCCACACTGCTGCATGGGCTTGTGACATGTCACACTCCTCGGTCTGGGGCAGGCACTCTCTGTGACACTCTGGTCATAGTCCCCTGGAGAGAAGGAATGCTTGCTGACATGAGGGGTTCACATAGCGCCCCAAGGTGCCTATGTGTGCTTAGGGACTAGCAAAGATGTAGCCACAGCACCCGGCTATAGGAGCCCCTGGGTAATTTATGTGGCCAGGATCACAGCGAAAATTAAAACCCTCTCTCATGGTCATCCCGTTGATGCTGACCCATGCTGACCCCATGGGCCAAGGTAGAATTGCCTCTGTGGGTTTCTGAGACTGCAGGAGGAGAAAGCCAGGTTTTTCTCCTGTAGTGCAGCTGGTGGATTTGAACTGCTGACCTCGCAGCTATCAGCCCAATGATTAATCACCACACCACTAGGGCTCCCTGAAAATCATTTCTTGGTCATAAAAAGTCAGTCAGATGCTGGCTAGATAGGGTTCTTCCCTCAATACTGAGAAATGCAGACAACAAACCCAATACACTAAGCAGAGATACTGGTTGCTTACACAGGCAAGTCATGCCAAACTCCATCCACCCCCCTCACATAGAAATGGCCATCTAGAAAGTTTTGTGTGTATGTGTTAGTCCGGGTAGACTAGAGAAACAAATTCATAGACATGCATATGTATATAAGGGAGAGGTTTATATACAAGAGGAATGGAACACTGAGAAAGCATCCCAACCCAGTCCAGTCTCAGTCCATAAGTCTGATATTAGTCCATAAGTCCTCTTCAGACTCATGAAGCACATGCAATGATGCCATGACAATCACAGGCCAGTGGGTGCAGAGTCTTGTGTATCCATTGGCAGTAGAAGCATCTCAGCACTTGCAGGAGTCTCTATGTGGCTTCTCCAGCCCCAAGGGTCTGGTTCCATCAGGGTAAGCCCATGTGGCTTCTCCTCCAGTTCCTCCAGGACTCAGGATCTAGCAGCATGCTGCTGTCTTCTCTTGTCAGTAGATCATCTCCCAGGAACTGAGTCTATAGTCTCTCACCTCAACGGGGAAAAATCACGAGATTCCCCAGAATTCTGAGAGAAAGCCATGCCCAGACAGAGGTCTCAATGGCTATCTCCAGATTGACAGGCTAGACTCCACCCCTACACTCCTAATCATGAAATCAGCATGAGTACATGACTGCCACAGTGTGCCAGGCACAGCTCTCAGCGGAGGAAGCAGATGTGGTCCCACAGGGACATAGGTATGGAGACACACTGTAAGATGAACCCCGGAGGTGCCAGTGTCACTCACATGGATGGCACTTGGAACGGATGGGGAGGTGGTGATGGTGGTAATGGTGGGAGTTTTCTTGGGGGGTTGGAGGTGGTGGTGGAGGTGGGAGTGGTGGAGTAGTGGCAATGATGGATGTTTTGTGTGTTTCCTCACCCTAGCCCATCTTTATTTGAGGGGTCTAGACAATAATGCAGGGAAGTACGACACCTTACAAGCATTTAACGCTTCGTGATGCAACATCAGCATCTGAACGGAAACTCCAAGTCCATTTCTTGTTGACACTCGGGCAGCAATAAGGTGACAAATGCAAAAGACAGTGTATACTATGCATAAACGTGGTGGTGGAGCTGGACGTGGCGATGGAGGGGCAGTGGTTCTGCAGGATGCAGGGAGCTTCGTGGTCGAGGGGGTGGACGGGGTGGTGATGAATCACTGTCAAACACTGGAGCAAAAGCCCTTTCTCGTTTTTTTGAGGCTTAAGGGAGACTTCTTATCAATGTCCAGGAAGTGTAGGGAAAGAATGGCATCTAGTCTAAAATATGTTTATTGCCTGTCTAGCCTGTGCATCCTCTGTCCTAGCTTAACTGCAAGTATCCAGCTGAACAAGATGGAGCATGTCTCTCTTCTTACCGAATCCACGTGACAGAGCCACAGCCAACACCTAACAGTGTTGACGCATCATCCAAGACTGCTCACTGCTGCACATTGGAGAAAGGGGTGAGGGAGAGGGCATGGGGAGAGGCACCCACACGGCTGGGCAGCCAGGGGCATGCTGCCAGTGATGTCCATGGACAGCCAGTTGTCTCTGGCTCGTGACTGCCCAGGCACAGCAGAACAAAGCACTGCCCAGTTTTCCCCATGTCCTGATGGCTGGACAGCTTAAGACCAATGTGTGTTTTGGATGCCTTCCCGTTCAGGGGGCTCATCCCGGAGCACACAATGGGACCATGTCCTGCTGGACCAGCAGAGTCTGAGTTTTGGAAGTAGACCTCCAGGCTCTACTTCCGAGTCTGGAATCCTGGTGGAAACTTGTCCACCATGACGGTCCCTGTTACCATAGCGTCCAGCAGCACAGAGACATGCAAGCCTCCTCCACAGTGCAACGGTGGCCTGAAGCGTGGGGGAGCATGACACAGCTTCCCAGAAGGACCACCCAGACAGAGAAGATGCATGCAGGAGCTTGTGACAATGTCCCCAGGAAATCAGTGGCAGAACTTTCTCCCAGAAAGGGAGCCTGTTTCGCTGTGGCCAGATCGTCTAATGCTTTCTCCGTATCTCACGGGAATATGTGTTTTACAAGAGCGAGCGGTATTATCTCCCAGACTGCCATAATACCTAATATCTATCACATTTCAAAACGAACACAATTACCACCGACGTCTCAGCATTGGCAATTTCCTTCTCTCTCTGGAAATGTTTTTTAATTGAAAGCGTTTTAAGGTTTGAGAGAAATGCACCAGTTATTTCAGTGAGGTACTTTACGCGTATTTGGTTCCTTGGGAATTGCAGAGTTTCCTCTTGGAAGGAAAACATGACATCGCTTAGGCTTACCTGCACTGGGGAGGTCTACAATCAGGGGGGCAGGAGAATGCACAGGAGAAGCAATTGCTCCAGGTTGCAGAATGAGTGATGAAGGAATGAATCAATGTTGCCATGAGTTACCCTTTGGTGGGCACTGACCCAGGGTGCCCTGATGCAGAAGGACACATGGCCTGTTCCCGGGTGTCTTCACGCTCAGTCCCAGGGCTGAGGCTACTGCTTCCAGCCTGTGCCTGTCCATGTCCACTGGACCTCCCTTGTTAGGACTTTCCCAGCTAGGCATCCATCCCTTCTCGCTGGCGTTTGCTGCTGTGTGTGCCCAAATCGCTCAATTCGAAGATGCTTTGTAAGGGACCCAGACTTGTGATTCCCCAAAGGCAGTGGTGTTTCACAGAGCAATAGTCCCGAGAAGTATTCTAGCAGAAAATGTGGGGACCGGCTTCATGCCATTCACATCAGTGCAGGCGCACGGTGTCGGCCATCTGCCCAGCGCTCCCAGCAGCCCACCGGCGGCCATCAGCTCCGCACCGTCCTCTCACCTGCCCGGTGAAGAGTTAAAGTCTGTCTGCTTTTTTAATGCAGAAGAAAGGAGCCCGCAGGGGCAGATGCAGGCCTTGCCGGGATTCTAAGAGCAATGACATTTTCCTCAGCGAGATTGAAACTCGTTTTTTTTTTTTTTCTTTCTTAGTGGATTGCAAGTCATACCAATTGTGAAATGATAAAAGCTGTTGTTATCTCATTTGGGTTTTTTTCCCCCCGTGCAAGAAAATAATATTAAGGACACCTGACACACAGGCCGTCATTAGACAACTGGATTTAAATTTTAGATGACAAAAGGGACTCACTGTTTTGTCAACCATTGTAGTTCTTGCTAAGAACTGCAAATTACCTGTTCTCACACAGGTGATAGTCCACATGGCCCAGGGTTATTTTGATTGTTAAACATGTCCACGTCTGACCCCATGGAATCTTGAAGCCACCATCCCAGTTGGAAATAAGGGAGAAAGTCAGGCTGGGCTGAGGGTGGGAGAGGAGGTGTGGAAGAAGAGGGACCAGGGGGTGTTGGGGTGGTTGTCTTGTGTATGAGGTGGCGGAAGAGGAGGGGGTAGGGGTGTGCTGAGGGTTTGTGTTCTTCCTGGGGCGTTGGACGAGGAGGAGGTGTTGTCCATTGGGTGATGAGATCAGAGGGAGGCAGGTAGCTGTGGAGGGGTTTGTGGCTGTGGCTGGAGAGGGGACCTGTGAGCAGCACTGAGAGCTGAGCGCAGCAGACATGTGCTGTGAAGGGCAGCAAGAATTCAACTTTGAAACAACTTCTCCCTTGATTTTCCTCTTCCTTATCTCTCCCTTTTTCTCTTAAGAAGACATTTTAAAAATTAAAAAAAAATTGTAATAAGGATACTTTCAGTAGTAGGTAAGAGATTTAAAAACAAACATAATCATCAGAATCCTAGGACATCTTTTGTGAAGTTTAAGGGAATTTGTGATTTCCAGGCAGATGGGACTGGGTATTAGTTTTGTATAGACATTTTTGTTAGCAACTGTAGCAGGCTTTGCTGTCTCTTTGGTATGAAGTTTCCCTAACTATAAGGGAAACTTATAGTTATAAAACCTTCATCCAAAGAACTTATAGAGATGAAATAAGATGGTGTGTGCGGTGTCTGGGATGAGCAGAATATCCGTGGAATTTCATTAAATGATTCCAAAGTCCTGTTGGAAGAGAAAGAAATAAATGCTTTTATGTATTGATGTACTTCCAGGAATCACATTAATAACGATAACAATGGACTCATTTCTGGTCAGCATGTCTTCAGTCTCCGAGTCCCTATTTGGGGTCACTGTGAGTTGGCATCAGCTTATTGACCATGCTCTTGATTTGGCACTTACTCAGCCAACCTTGATGAGATATTCGCTTTCAGTGGAAAGAAGCCCTAACACAGACCCCAAGAACCCCTTATCAATTAGAGTCCAAAAGGAACCATAACAAGAGAAGACACTTATGGCGGTTAGGTAGCAGACCCCTGACTAATGACAAGGAGGACCCAGGAAGGAAAAGCTAATGCATTTGCATGACACTGTCAGAGAAGACTTTTGCAAGTCCCCTTGACTGCAGGCTGACACCAGTCTGTCTCGGCAGAAGTATATCCTTAGGCAGAAGGATGGGTAGACTCCATCTCACAAATATTGGACGTGTGATCAGGTGAGACCAGTCCCCAGAGAGGCCATGCGCATGCTTGGGAAAGTAGAGGGGCCTGAAAGAAACCAGGGGAACTCCCTGAGATGGATTGGCATGGGGGCTGCCACAGTGGGTTCACTCACAGCTGTGGTGGTGAGGATGGGGGGGGTGGTACGAGGCAGTGTTTCATTCCATTGTCCACCGAGTGGCTGAATCTGCACTGACTCTGAGGTCCCTCGGACAATCACAGGGGCATCTAGGGAGGGGAAGGAAATGTGCCTGCTTTTGAAAAGTCCAGCATTTTTTCATATAAGACCATGCATCTGGAAGCTGCAAGCCCTTTAAGCTGCACTGTGTGGCCACCAGTGTGAGCCCGGGGCTTGTCTGAGCTGGTGGCGCAGGTGAGGGGCTGTTTGCAGCGGTGACCCTAGGATGTGGCTGGTACCCAGCAGACATCCTGCAGAGCAGGAACACCAAGGGGAGGGGAGAGTCAGTGGAACTCCCAGATTCTGGCTGACAGAGCACCTGTTGCTCCTGCCCCCCATTTTCAGGGCTGTAGGCTTCCCAAGATGTGGTCCCTGTTGCACCCAACTATGACTGACCTCTGTACCCTGTTGCTCGTACAGCACTTCCTCTCCCTGGAAGAACCTCCCCTTGCACTTACCCCCATCAAGACACCAGAGAGTCTGCTGGAAACCACAGAGGAGGTGCTGTGGCTGTTGCTATGGACACCATGATGCTGTGGCTTCCTCCCAGAATGGCTGAGAGCTGGCTCCCTCAGGCCCTGCTGCAGTACCCTTGGAACAAAGTGGCCACCTGGCTGACGGCCCACTCCTGGTGCCCCCTGGACTCCGGGCATCTCTCTAAGGGGACACACTTCACAGGATGCCCTTTGTCCCCCTGGGGACAAGACAAGTGTTTCTGTCATGAAGCCCTTCCTCAAAACCATGGAGTTTTACTCCTCTGGCTCAGAATCATGTTAGGGGGCTGTCTGAGAAGGCCACTTCCCTCCTTTCCCCCTCCAGCCCTGGCTATCTCCTGTAACACAGCCTGCAGGGTTGTATCCCCGGTGTAGTGGATCCACCCTGCTTTTCCCGCCAGCATCTGGATTCAGTGTAGCCTCTGGGGTGACCCCTGCCCCTCAGCCCAGCAGGCCCTCCACTGAATCTGAACTCAGTATAGACTCTGTGGCGACCTCTCCCCTACCCTCTTCTGCATCTCAATGTCAGTGTAAGCTCTGGTGTGCTCCACTCCAGAAGTCCCCCCTCTGTAGGGCTTCTAATGGTTGCATTTTGGAAGTAGATCACCAGTCTGTTCTTCCTAGCCTGTCAATCAGATCCCAGCCTGACGATGCCTCCTTGAGTGTGTGGCCTTCCCATGTGGACTCTGGGAACTTCTGCTCTCTGGACTCTATCATTATAAGAGTTGGCCCACTCTCTCTGCTTTACCTTCTTGATGGGGAGCCACGAGGAAGGCCCTGCCAGCGCCAAGATGCATCCACTGGCACTGGATCCACAAGACAGGCTCACTGGCCCACGATCACCCTCTGGCCTGTGATCTTCCTGTATTGGGCACTATTGCATGTGCTTCATGAGTCTAAAGAGGAATTTATAAACTAGTATCAGAGATATAGGCTAATATCAAACTTATGGACTTGATTTAGCCTGGACTGGGGTGTTTCATTGGTGTATAATTACTTCTTGATATCAAGTTCTCTCTTACACCTATGTGAGTGTCAATGAATTTGTTTCTCTAGTTTACCCATCCTCTTAGAGATGATGTTCCAGAGAAAAACGCCCTGATCTCAAAACAGAAGAGAAAACTCAACCTAGCACTTAAAGCCACTTTCTCCGAGTTGATGTTAATGCGCGTCTACCCCGTAGGCCAGAGCAGAGCTGTCCTGTAGGATCCCCAGGACAGGTACCCTTAGCAGAAGCCGCCTGCCACACCGTCCTTCTGCAGAGAGCCAGTGGGCATGAAAACCCCTAGGCCAGTGAGGAGCCCAAAGCTAAACCCACAGCATCCCTAGGGCTGAGACTGCGAGAGCTGCCAGAGAGATGGGATGAGAGGCTGAACTCCGCTATGTACTCAGGTGGCATTACCAGCCATTTTTTAAAAATGGTGTTCTTTCTTATTCTTTGGATATCTATTACTTATCCCTGAACCAACCAAACCATGGCCATCAAGTTGGTGGTGAGGGACCTGTCTGGATAGGGTCTCTGGCGCTGGTTGTCCATCTTTAGGAGGGCAGAGGGTCTCAATTTTCTCCCTTGGAGTCACTGGCGGGTTTGAACTGCAGACCCTGTGGTTACCAGGCCATCGTTGCTCTAACACAGTCACCAAGACTTCTTTGGACAGTTCTCATTTCATGTTTATGAACTTTGTATTCACAGGGGCTTCTGTCGCGTCCCATCCAGAGCAAATTACTGACCAGCGGACTAGCGGAGATGGCCGGGAGGCCCACCATGCAGGACAGAAAAGTCACCTCTTGTGGTTCTCTCTCTTCTGCCTCTTCCCTGGTCCATTCTGACCACCCACCATGGGCCAAGAGCTCAGCCATGGGAATGCCCTGGTCTGTGTGGCTCCTCCTGGGCCAAAGGGAGGCCTTTTGAGGGGAAGCGACTGAGCCTGTTCCTCAGCAACAACCACGTGGTATAGGAGCACATGGGGTGGGCCCAGATGCTTAGAGCAGGAGGAGAGAAACCCTTTCTCTCTCTGACCCGCAGAACATCCTTTTGGAAAACCCAGGCTGTGGAAAGACACCATGGGGGAGTCCCTTACGGAACAGCCTCTAATGTGAGGCCTCTCTATCCAGGACCTTCTTTTGTTTTTGACATACCCATAAGAAGACCCACTCATTCCACATGAGGCTGCAATGCCTTCTCCAGGGCACAGCGCCACGTGCTCCATCTGCGTGGTTCACAGTGCCACAGACGCCCTTGCCCCCTCCTCTCTTACCTGCTTTCTTCACCTTCCCTCCTTCCTTCACACGCAGACAATGGAAAGAGGGTCAGGCAGGATGGCTGGAGGGCAGCCTCCTCACTCTTCAGCCTCTCTCTAATTGTAGTGCTTTCTCTACGTCTGAGTTTTATCAACTGGAGTTGCTTCATTCTCAAAAGGCCCCAACTGACGTCTCTGGCTTCTGAGTAGTCCATTCCAGAATGCATCCCACCTCTCCCATTATCAAGGTCACTGCCCTTCTCGCTCTTCCTGCGGTACATGCTGCCCAGGCTGCTGACCTTGTTCCCTGGCCACAGACCCTACCCCTTTCTCTGTGTCCCACCGAACGCTTCCTTCTCCATGCCCTAGTGACCCAGAGGAGGGTCAAGGCTCCCTCGCCTGACCCTCTGCGCACTGGCAGGCTAGCAGCCAGCATCCTTCAGCAGGGACCTAGAGGGAGCCCAGGCTTGACAGTGGACTCCACTCCCCAACTTTGACTTTGTTTTATCTTGTGACTGCTGGCGAGGACAGACACAGCAAAGCATGCGTCACTCCAACCATCCCCACACGCCCCATTTAATGTTGCCCAGCCTCTCCCACCTTCTGCCCCTCCAGCACTACGGAAAGTTCCCATCCCACCCTTTGAGTTCCCGTTGCGATCTCTTGTGGGGTTTTTTTTGTTGTTGTTCCGGAAGAGCGCAGTGCTCAGGGGAGGACGCCTCCTTAGAGAAACTCACTCAGGTCTGGATCTCAGCAGACTTTGGGACTCACCATCTCAGGGCAATTGTTTAAGGAGTTTTCCCGGCTTTCATGGCTCCCAGACGTCTGCACTTTATGAGAATTTGAAATTCTGCTCTTCATTTCCCCCCTTTTGATAAGACTTCTTCTGTAAAATCTTTGATCCAGATGTCCAGGCATGGTAGCCAGTGCCAGCCAGTTCATGTCAAAGGAGGCAGCTGTTCCAGGAGACAATTAGCCACTTGTTCCGGGCCCTTCTGCTTATTGCCCTGGGTGACTCTAGGGACCATCGGTCACTTTCCACATGTTCTGTCTGCAAGGCCCTCCCTTTGTCCCAGTGAGTTCATGTGCACCATGTCCTCGGTGCTTCTCCTCTCATTCCTGGTCCTGCTGCAAACTCTTACAGATCCAGGAGGTTCTGAAGACACAGGGCAAGTAGAGGGAGGGAGGGAGGGAGGCATACACATACGGATGGCCTGTTGGTTGAAGAAAGTTTTACTTCTCTTATCCTTAACATGCGAGCACGGCGTGGGAGGACAGGATCTAAGGAGCAGTTGGGAGGCAGCTTTCTAGAGGGGTGACCAGGATGAGGCCTTAGCAGGGCGTGTAGGAGTCCACTATGCATAGCACAGCAGTCTGGGAATGCTTTTTTCAAAGCAACGCAAGAGGAATAGAGATAGCATGGAATGTCCAGAGATGACTCGGAGGTAAATTTAAAGGTGTACCCCTGTCCCTGGATCCCTGTGGTAGAATGGAAGACCCCGGAAGGCAGGGTCCTGGTTGCTTCCCCGTGACACACTCTATTCCCATATTTGAGCTGTGCTCTGCACAGCGAGTGAGTCCTTATTACACAGCTCTCTCCTCACTTGTCCCTCCTGACCCAGGTGCTCTCAATCCTTCTGGCAGTGTACAGGTGCCTGACTCTCATCTCCCCTTCTCTCCTTGGTACCCTGTCTACTGGGGCTCTCTCTCCTTCCTTTCCAATTCCTCTTTACCCCCTGTACTGGGTGCATTGTGTCCCCGGGACTCATGACTGAATCCCTTTACCCTGCTCAGAAAGGGTGTCTTTGCTGTGTCACGGCCAATTCACAGGGGATCATTCTGGATGGGGAGAAGGGGCACAGGCCAAGGAAGAGGCTGCGGGAAGAAGAGGCAGAGAGAGACAGGGCATCTGGGCACTCCGGAAATGCACAAAAGTAAGGAAGGCTCTTCCCAAATCAGGCTGGTCCTGGGAAACAGCTGGGAGTCTGGTGCAAACACCGATATGGGGCACTGTTTGCCACATTGCTAGGTGTTGGGCAGAAGTCCAGGGATCTGAACCCACTGCTCAGCCCAGTCAGGGAACCTCATCTTGAGAGGGAGTGCGGTCAATGTCTTGGCTTCAGACCCCCTGCAGCTGGGACTGGGAGGGAAGACTTTCTGGTTCTTCTGGTGTGGGGTGCAGCAACGTGGAGAGGGCAGTCCTGGGTCACCACCTCCTTGCCTCCTAATGCCGATAGGTGTATTCCTAGCCCTGCGCTTACCTTGCTGCCCTCTCTGTCTCTCCTGTCATCTCTGAGCTTCCAGATAGCCTTCTCTCTCCTTCTCGGCCAGCTCCTTAGTGAGCACATGCCAGGGGCCCGGGAGAGCTAATGGGGGGGGGGGTGTCTCAAGGGCTAGGCTGCGAGGAGGGTGGGGTGATCCCGGAACAGGACTGCACAGGGGTGGCTAGTCAAGGGGTCGCCTTCTGAGTGCACACAACCTCCCCACCTCCCTTCCTTCCTATTGCTGGTGCTGACCCTCTTCTCTTTAGGACCAGGCATATGTTTCTGTGGGCTTGTCAGTTGCCCTTTACAAGTTCTCTGTCATTCATTTGCTCTCTCTCTCTCTCTCTCTCTCTCTCTCCCTGTTCATCGCTCTGTTTGCCTTGGTCCTTCTTAGCCATCAGAGGAAATAACTTGGTTTTGTGTCAAGTCCCCGTCCACCCTTCCTGCTCTCCTATCACTGCACAGCTGTCTGGCGCCTGTTTGGGGGCCTGGCCTCTCTTCCTTCCTCCCATCGTTCTAAATCATCTTCTCACTCTTGCCCCAGGTGAGGGACCTACATCTCTCCATCTCGGCAGGTGTGACCAGCTTTTATGTCCTCCTCATCTCTGGGGCTCCACGCTGGGTCATCTCTGCAGGCCAAACCTACTAGATGCTAGCAGCCAGGGTGTGAGGTCAGCCCAGGCAGGCAGAGAGGAAGGAGGGATTGGGGTCCTGGTACAAAGGCATGTCAATACCAAAGGGGAGAGTGGGTAGGGTTACAGACTCTCTGTTCCTTCACACTGGGGTGTGGTGGAGGGGGGGCCTTGATTTGGGGGGGTGCTTGGATCAAGTGGAGGATACTTTGGGGCATCTTAGCTGCTGACTCAGGGACCACTGGCTTCAGCATTCCCCGGATGCTCATGGCGGCACCACTGGTGGGTTCACAGGGCTGGCGACGGTACCCAGGAAGCTGCCTTCAGAAGCCAAGGTGGCTGCTGTGGACTTGACTTCATTGGCAGCCGTGGGAGGAGTGTCCCTGCAGGGTGCATTATGGGGCCCAGGAGGAAAAGGAAACATGGTCTTGGGGATGAGTAGCAGTGGTCGGGTGTAGAGACATGCATATGGACCCTTGGATCCAACCAATCTGGATTCCGGTCCTGGTTCCACAATAGGGTAGGGGGGCATTGCTCACCCTCCCCTCACATCATGGGCTCCTTCATGGCATCTTTTAATTTCCCATTCGTATGGGTCCTCAGGCCTGACCCTTCCCAGTCAAATTCTACTCTGCCCCAGAGGGAACTAACAGATGTTGTCTTCATGCCAGAACCCCCTGACGCACCTCGTTCTCCCCACAGGTGTGACCAGGTCTTCACGCCCAATTTCAGTACCTGTTGCTCCTATGACGTTGCCTTCCTTTGCTGCCTCTCACTACCAAGATTTGCTCGATTATCGGGTCCATAGGAGTTTCCCTTCTTCACTGCAAACATGCCCTCCCGCCTCGGTGTCCTGGCACTGCCTGAACAAGACACCATGGAGTGGTGTCTTTTGAGATCAGGCATTTCCGGTCTCAGTGCTGGAGGCTGGAAGCAACATTCAAGGTGTCAGTTGACCTGCTCCATGAACTCTGGGGGAAGATCCCTTCTTGTCTTCATCAGCTTCTGGCAGAGCCTGGGTCTTCTGGCATTTGTTGACTGATCAGAATTCTTATGTCCCCTCCACGATCTCCTCTCCAGGCCTTTTGCATCCCCTGGAAGGCTTCACTCACAAGGGAAGAGTCCCTGCAGAGTGAACAGGACAGAGCTCTTGATTACTGAGCAGCAAGTTGGGGGCTTGTACCCTCCCAGAGATGTCGGGAGACTGGGATGGCAAGATGCTTACAGGAGGCTGCAGCCTTGAAAACTGGACAGAGTAGTTCTACTCGGCAAGCACACGGGGTTTCCATGAGCCAGGGTAGACTGGCCACCCTGAACAGCAGTGGTTGAAAGAGATTAGGACGAGAGTCTACCCTACACTGGTACGGAGCAACTGACAATATCTTCCACAAAACATGCCCAAACAAAGCGATCTTCACATGTAAGGGGGTTAGCCTGTCAGCATACTTACATCTTATTGGGAAATACAGTCTGATTCATACTATTCTCTATCCTGCTCTGAGTCCAGCCTAACCAACCACTTGAACCTCTTTGGACCATCATCTGTCACAGAAGAGTGGAGTGACAGCCACTGCCTTGATGGCAACAAATGGATTCAGTGTGTTGGGTGTGAGACAGAGTCCCAAAATGACACTTTGTGGAGCAGCTATGAGAAACAATTTCCTTACGAGGTGACTGATAACTAAAGAAGAATGCAGGGCTGGGATGGTAGAACTGGCTAGCACTGGACTGGGCCTGCCAGTCCCTCACAGTAGTAATGAGCATGTCATCTACCTAAACTTCAGGTGTCAGAAGGCAACAGCTTCACCTCCACCAAAGTCCAGCATGTGGGTGAAGTGCATCTTTGTGCTTGACTTTCCTGACTGAAATTGTGCAAAAGACTTACTCTTGTATTGAGTGATCCTGTTTAAACACCAATCAAATGCTGGGCGGTGCCCTAAAGACACTAATGAATGATCATTGGCCCAGGATTCAGGCAGCCACCTTGGCAATGTGAGCCCTATTGCACCTGTTGCTTGTCCAACGAAACCAGGCTTCCTCACTTACCTCCAAATATTTCATGTCTCTACAGATATCCTGAGTAGGACCTTAAAGACCAAGGTAACCAACCAGTTGATTCATCTAAGGTTGCACAGTGAGAATCTCCACTTTCTTCTACTCTGAGGCTCTTGGGTAAAACTCAATAATTTCCTGCCTTGTCTATGAATGGATTTCTAGAGGTCACTTGCCATTGGCACTAAAGCCAAAAGGGAAGTCATGGATTTATGAAGCATTGAGTATTTAATTTCCTTCTCGAATAGAATATCCATCTAACACAATACAACTGGTCTTTTTTCATCCAGAGTGGATGAGAAAGCAGGAAACCAAAAACTTAATGAAGAGACCAGTCTGCCAACACTGTCTACATGAACTATGACCTCTCTGAGCAGAGCCAGAAGAGCTGGATGGTGCCTGGCTGCCACTGATTATTCTGATCAGTGCCACAAGAGATGGGTTAGGATAGGATGGGAGATAATGTGGAACAGAACCTCAATTTTCTAAAACAAGGCAAAAACAAGCCATCAAACAAACAAAATACAAATGTACTAGCGTTGTTGTTATGGGAGGACCCCATCACCACCCCAGAGATGGTTACTTGGAGTTAGCCTTTAAATATGGAACCCCTGAGGTCATCATTCATTAATGTGTCCACTCAACCACCCTTCATTTTTGAGGTCAGCCAAAGAACAGATAAGCTGACACGAGAAAGAACTTCACCATGAGCACTGTGCTGCTCTGAAAACCATCACCAGGAGATCAAGCAGCCAGCAATAACTCTGAAATAAAGATGAGACTGTCAGGGGGCAGGGAAGCTAGATGGAAGGAAATGGAGCTGCCAGCATAGAAACGATGATAATGCCCAGGCTTTGAAACGATTCTAAGCAGTATCACTGAACACTTTGTGTGGAAATTGGTGACTGGGGACGTACACTGTTGTGTGAACTCTCACTGATGTTATTAAAACCACACAGCACCCTCCCTCTCCCCCCCCCCCACTGCCCCCGCAGTCTGCATGGTCCTTAAGAAAGAAGCCTCAGACCCAACTAACTGGGTCACCACACAATCGCCTCAAAGTCAGGGGGCTCGCCTGATGCATCCACCTTCCCCCCTGCTTTCTGCAGCCTTTGCTGGGCCTGAAGAAGGAGAATCCATACAGGCAGTGCCATGAGTCTGTCCACCTGACCCAGGCTCATTAGGCAAGACTGGGACTCACGACAGCAGCAGGATGAGCCCCTTGGAGGTGCTGCATCTGGAAGTACACATTTCAGCACATCTGGAGAGAGGAGAAAAAATCACCCAGGAGCAAAGCGTTGGTGAATGTCAGCTGCTTATTGACTTTTCTCTTCTGAAGCCTGGCTTGAGGAGGCCTGCTTACTGGCCTGGGGGGTGGGGGAGGGGGCGGTGGCAGGGAGCAGCCGCATCTCCTCAGTGCGGGCGTCACCTGTGTGAGTCGGCCTTTCCAGCCAGAGTCTCTTCCCTGCACATGCACGTGCTGCAGAAGCCCCTGTAATGAACTCATTGCTATTGTTACACTAAACACCAACAGTAAGGGTTATTTTAATGGACGTATTGCTTTAAACTGAGCGTTCGCCATCTGTTCTGTCCCTAATTTCAAATGCAAAAAGAACATATTTCACAATTACATCTGTAAGTAATGATATAAGTAATTTAAATGCATGTATATGTTCGCACAATGCAGCAGACAGCTGGGATTCTTTCTCCTACTCTTCTGTTCCGGGCGCAAATCAAGGGGAAAAACACCCACGACTCCACTGACTCCGTATAGAGCGCGCGTCCCCGTCTACGTGAAATGTGTTGTCTTTGCGGGAGACATGATTTTCCGCCTAACTCTAGGCAGGAGTTCAAGGCCAGCTCAATAAACGCCATCACAGAGTCATTTTTACAATGCCTGCCTTGTCCTCGTCCAAATCCCCCCTGGCTTGAGTGACAGCTTGGCAGATGTGAGGCATTAGATCAATCAGCTTCAATAGATGTTCACGAAGAGACAGGTCGCCGGTGTGGGCAGCGTCACTTTCCCTCCCTCCCCTGGACAAGCCTGTACGAAATGCCTCCACAAAGGAGCCATTGGGGGTGGGGTGGGCAGCCAGCAGGCCCATAGAACGGGGCATCCAGACAAGGGCGGGGACAGGGGAGGGGGAAGTAGGAGACTGTGCCAAGGACTGCATGGGGCCAGCAGCGGCCGTGAGAGCAGGCGGGGAGGAGGGGAGGTTGGTGCAGGAGGGAAAGGCACCCTGTTGCCCATGAGACACCCAGGTCCTGCGAGGTCCTAATGTCCCCTGCATCGTCTCCTGCCCACCCTGAGGTGCCCCCCGGAGAAGGACTGCTGCGTGCAGCCCAGGACCTGGCTCATGCTCACTGAAGGTGCCGTCCACAGGGGACCTGCCAGATGGCAACTGGCGAGGGCCTTGGCTCTGCTCATGCTGCAGATCTCACAGACAACGGTGACTGCGCCAGAGAAGCAGGGACCCTCCCCTGCAGCCTGTCGATGCCTCTCCCCAAGGCCTGGTGAGAGGAGTGCGCTGGTTTGAGGTGCCGGAGTTGCCCACGTGCTGAGAGAGGCTGGAGTCATTTCTGAGCCCTGTCGTGTGACCTGACGGCCATCACAACTGCCGCGTTCATATGCACACCGCTCCCGTTCTCAGACACCTGTGTGTGACGTGGTTGACAGAGTGGATGTGAATGGGAACTTGTGACCCCAAACCCCCCAGGAGAACTCCCCGCAGAGAGAGAGATGCTTAATTCAGTTCCTCATGTGGTGGTGACCTCCCTAAACACAAGGTTATTTTCATTGCTATTTCATAACTTTTATTACTGTTATGAATCGGGTGATCCCTGTGAAAGAGTTGTTCGACCCCCACAGGGGTCGTGACCCACAGGTTGAGAACCGCTGCTTTAACTGCTTGCAGGCAAGCAGCATTTCTTTCAGTGTCTCTGGAGACAAGGCCTGAATGGATAGAAGGTCCGATCTCCTTAGCAGCTTAGGACTTTGGGGATGTTTTGTGAGGGTCAAGCATGGGGCATGTGATTGACTCTTTCTCAGGGACCCACAGGTGATGTTGAGCCTATGGGGTCCTGATCTGGCAGGTGACCTCGTGAGCCCAGATGTAGGTGAACGCTGCTAGTTGGCACCTTGGGTGGGGCCAAGGGTCACGTGCTGGGCTGCTAACTCCATGGTTGGCGATTTCGGCTTACCCAGAAGTGGCACGGAAGTGAGACCTGGCGACCTGCTTTTGAAAACTCAGGCTTGAAATCCCTGGCACTCAGCTCCCCTCTGGGGTCACGCGGGGTCTGCAGGCCTCCCAGTCCTTCCCCTAGCAGCTGCTCTCTGCTCAGGGCTCCACCTCCCTCCACTTTGCCCACCATCCGGCTTCCTGATTTCCACAATGCCACATTATCGATACCTGCCAACTCTCGGGTCCACTCTCAGTGCAAAGGGCATCCGAGTTGCGGCTCTGTTAGGACACAGCACCCATAGGCTTTACCGAAGCAAAGCCCTGGGAGATGACGCTCTAGCCACAGCTCTGCCGCCCCCTCACCAGCACAGTCAAGCCACTGCAAGTCTTCAACTTAAACGGGGGCCCGTGTGGAGGAGCGGGTAGGGGTTGAGCGGAGGGCCGTGTGGTCAGCAGTTCAAAGCCAGCAGCTCCTCAAGATAAAGGCTGAGCTTTCTGCTCGTGAACATTGTCAGTCTTGGAAGGAAACCCCAGGGGCTGCTGGGAGTCAGCTCTGGCCCCACGGCTGTGGGTTTGGTTTGGAACTTCAAGAAGTGCTATGATAAAAGACCATCAGCTTTTCGGCCTGGCCTGTGGGGCTCTGTGAGTATGTTCTTAGCGCAAGGCCTCCTGGACCTGGATCTCCCGTGATGCCATTAGAAGCACCAGGTTCCCTGTGGTGGTTCAGTGGTAGAGTTCTGGCCTTTCCTACCAGAGACCCAGGTCCAACTCCCGGCCAGCACCTCTCACATGCAGCCACCCCAAGGAGCCTGCATGTTACCAGGAACAGATTTCAGGGGGGCTTCCAGACTAAGAGGGACTAAGGAGAAAACCCTGACCATTAACTACTGAACACTGGCCAGAGACACCTGACGGAGATGGCAATGACCTCATTTCCAGCTGAGCGCAGGGCCAGGCTGCCTTTTGTTCTCTTGTGTCCTTATGAGCCAGGCTCACGTGACAGTAGCTAATTGCAAGTCGCTTCTTGGGGCCCCTCTGTTAGACCTCCTCTGCTTGACTTGGCAGCTGCTCCAGACAAGGTCCCTCCTGGGTCGGAACCTTGGATCACGCCCACCGACTGTTGATGAATACGTGGGAACGCCAGCCTCTGAGGAAGTTTTTGCGCTGGGGCAGCAGGCTGCGCAGAGATCAGCCGTGACTGATGCAGGGGGCTGAGCATGCTCCATCCATCTCGCAACACTTACGAGCCCAGGAACATGTCACAACCTGGCGATTGCACACGGCCGCGTGGACATGGCAAAGAAACAGCCGGTGTGACTCCAGGCGAGGGGGCCAGGCCCTGCAGCCCAGGCCAGTCTTCATCGGCCCAGAAGGAAGGGGTTCCACGTGGCCAGGTGAGGTGCTAAATGTGCAGGCTCCTCCTCCAGCCTTGGGAGGAGCGCTGGCCGCCGCAAGATAGCCTCATGGTCAATGCACAGCTGCTGACCCTCAAGAGCCCTCCCTGGGACTCTGAAGGAAAGGAGTGAGACCACAGAGGTGAAGGCGGGAGAGAGACCCAGAGGCAACAAAGTGGGCTCGAGAACCCAGCAGAGGAGGTCCGATGATCCACGTGCATGGAGTGTGGGTTTGAACAGAAGCAGAGATCAGACAACCAACGGGCCTTTGACTATCATCTCAGACTTCCAACACGCCGCTAATGTGTTTTCAGTATAGGGGAAAAAATGAAGCAGGCGTCTATGTTAATTTTACCTGGGGCGGAGTTGGCGGTTTGAGGACAGGCTGAGCCGTCAACATGCACATAACTCTTGGAGAGCAAGCGTCGGCCCGGAATGTAGTGTAATAATCGATTTGTAAATGGTGCCACATCTGGGGCACTTGTTTCCGCCCATGAGCTCTGTGTCCCGTGTGGGCACCGTCTCTTTAATCCCACAACCGGCAGAAAGAGGAGGTGGGGGGAGTTTCTGAGACGGGAAGAGCCCACTTGGAGAGAGGCTGGTCTGCGGACATGTGGGGCCTGCTGCTGGCTGGCGGCCACGGGCAGAGTGGACAGATTTGAGTGCATGTGGACATTCCAGCTCTCTGGTCGCCCGAGCTGCTGACAACCAAGGACTTCAAGCAGGTGAAGTGCAAGTCCCTGCAGAAGGCAGAGCAGCTGGGCCGCTCACCCAAGCCCTTGCCCATCCCCAAGCAGTGTCAAGGCCGGCCTAGAAGATGATAGATGACCGGCCTCAGCTAGTGCCTGCAGGAGAACCACGGTCAGGGAAGGCCACGGAGCGTGGACCTGCCATCCTAGCAGGATGAGAGAAACCAGGGGGTATTCCCGGCCTCCAGGCTTGCATGGGAAGCATTCCATGCACAAGTAATCCACCCCCTCCACCCACCCTAACAGCCCAGAGCTGGCAAGGGAAACAGGGTGCCATGCAAACAGCAGAGTGCCAGATGCAACTTTAGTGCTGGGATGGGGTTCCCACCGGGGGGTCCGCCAGTCTAGTGTGGTCGCCTGAGGTTACCCATTAAGCAGCCGTTAGGAAGACCTACGTGAGAGAAAGGATTTCCATCTGGAATCTAGAGCCGCCTGCCATGGGGCCAGCTTTCCCGCTCCCGTGTGCTCACAGGGCGAGAGGGATAATCTCACCCCCCACCCCCTACCACATGCCCCTCCTGTTTGTGCCAAGATGGGAACTCAGGAGCTAGACACACCGCCCCATTCACCCGTGCAAAGAGCTCTGAGCAGAGGCTATGTCACTCTTTCCACGTGGGGAGGCTGATTCAGATCAGACATATCCTCCACCACCCCCATCCCTCTGCAAAGGGTGTCAGCTGGTGGGGGGGGGTCCTTCTGAGGATGAGTGACTTGAACACCCCCAAATGGCTCATCTGATCCCCGTTTTGAAGCCCTCTCTGATAGTCTGGACTCTCACATGTGTCCTGCATTCTGCCGATCCAGTATTGGTGGAAGACAGAATGGCGCGATGCCCATGAAGACGTGTCTGTTTATAACCGTGGATCAGTGAGAGCTAGGAAATGGCAAAGCAAGATCCAACTGTTCACGACTTGTTGCCTGGTGGAAAAGAGAGCATCCTGGATTCTTTTCCTTCTCTGAGAGAGTTTCATCAGTAAACGAGTTTTTCTCATTCACTTCATTCTCCTCAAAGGCAGGTAGGGAGTGTCTACCAGGTGCCAAACAGCATGGTCCCTGTCCTCAAGGAGCTTATGATGGCCAAGGAGGCTGATGTGTGTGTGTGTCTTTGTTGGTCTTTGTGGGTTGATTCTGACCCCCCGTGACAAGGCATGCGTACAGAGTAGGGCTACTCCCCCGGAGTCTCAAGTCTGTGATCTTCAGAGTGCTGCTGGGTGGCTTGGAGGCAGGAACTGCATAGCTAGTAAACAAACAGACAAAAGCACAGATCCCCTCACCATGGAGTTGATTCCAATTCCAGAATCCCAAGAGACAGAATGGAACTGCCCTCAGAGGCTTCTGAGGCTGTGATCTCCATCGAGCTGACTGCTCGACTGGCTCCTGGGGGCCTGGGTGGCTTCAAACCCTGGCACTACCAGGATCCATCTACACACGACAGAGTCAGGCAGAGCAGAACACGTTCCCACACGAATGAGAATGGAGCAAGAACAATGGGCCACCTCTCTGTAAGCTACTGAGGAAGCCATAGGGATCCCGCAGGGCAGTGTATGATCCTGCATGGAGTGATGGCTAGGTTGAGCGGATCTTGGCTGACAGAAACCAGAGCAGGTCTGTCCTCTGTGGGTGGGCAGGATGGACTCCAAGGGGGTCAGGGAACCTTCTGATATGATCTAAATGCTTTAGGTCTTCGAAGATCCTGGGTTACAGAGTCATATACATTTGTCAGAACTGACCTAACTCGCACACTTCATATCTGCATTTTGGAGACTAGTAGTGTCAATGCTTTAAAAAAAAAAACAAAAACCTCTCAATTTTAATTTGAAAATTGATGTCACTGCTTCCTGAGGTCTGGTGGACTAATTATTTCTAATTCAAAATGGATATTGTATTTGAATTTAGATGTTCCTTCTCAATTATGAATATGTATTTGCCATACTACTAAAAGTACTCATAGTACCAACAGACTGAAAGCTAAATAGATTGAGGGGAGGAGCAAAACCCTTGTCTGCACTTGAATCCAGGCTAATTGGCTGTGGGATTCCAGGAAGCCCCTTAGCATCTCTGAGCCTCATTTCTGCCTGGGCCAAAGAGGACATCAGTGCTGACTTTGCAAAGTAGGGTGAGGTTGAAAGAATGGAAATGGACATTTACAAAGCACTTGGCGAACAGTGTGCTGCATGGGTCTTCTGCTTCCAACCAAGGACGACTCTCTGGGGCACTGCCTATGGGATGACCTTGAACAAAGGCAGCAAAGACTCCAGCACTGCTTTGCTCCCCAGCTGGCAAGGACGGCCTGTAACTGGGACCACAATGAGTTAGAATGGAGAGAAAATGGGCATTGCTCTTAAAGGAGAGCAGTGAGTGAAACAGAATCCTACTATCAGTGCAAGGAGATGGCTCATGCTAGAACCCGTGCAAGGCAGACCCCTGTCAGACAGGGGAAATCCAAATATGTCCTACTTACTCTTGTTGCTAAGTACTGCCCAGTTGGTTCCGGCCCACAGAGCACTCCTCCACCACCCCCCAAATGAGCAGAATGAAGCAATGCCTAGTCCTCCGTCCCTCACACAGTCCATGTTTGAGTCCTTTCTTACACTCATGTTGAAGGGTCCTTCTTCTGCACAGACCCTCTGCTTTACCAAGCATGCCAACCTTCTCCAGGTACCAACCCCTCCTCAAGATGCATTCCAAGTTTGTGAGAAGTCTCTCCCTCGTGTCTTCCAATGGAGATAACTGTACTATTTTGGAATTCTATGTTGGCCTCAGGATGCTCTGCTCACACCCCGATTCCCACACACCAGTTCCCCCTCCATCATCCTCTGTCACCGCCCCGCTTTCCCACGAGTGGGAGGCCACGGGAAAGCGAATGCGACCCTTTGGCATGGGATCCTGTGGTGTCTTGCCTGCGCCATCATGCTGGAAGTCATGCCCACAGTATTTCTGTTATCAGCAGAATTATTCAGGTTGGAACGTTTCAGCTGAGAACAGACCATGAAAGTGGCGTAGGCTGTCTGCGTCGGAGGGGTGCACCACTGATTGTCCGATGTAGTGGGGGAACCGGGGCTCTTGGGATTGGAAGTGATAGTGTCACTGGGGGAGAACTGTCTCCCCAAAGCAGTTCTTATCGCCTGGACCAATTCCAGCTCACAGCAGACAGCGTGGAACTTCCCCTGTGGGTTTCCAACCCTCCGTCTGGCTGGTAGCAGAAAGGCTGATTCGTTCTCCCAAGGAGATGCTAGTGGGTTGGACTTGCCTGTCTTCTGGTTGGCAAAGGGGGTCCATTTGATGCCAGCACTTGTGGGGTCTCCCAGTGGGGTGACCATGCCCAATGTAGCCTACTGCTCTGAAGCCACCAGACACCGGGGTCTTCCACGAGTGCCTTCTTGTCTCCAGAAGTGTCTCTGTCCTTCCTGAGACCCCACGGAGTCTGCCTGCAAACCCACCACCTTGCTGAAACAGTGCTGGTGCTCGACAAGGACGAGGTAGCAGAGACGGAGCATAAAGGACTCGAGGTGGAGCAGTTTTCCTCTTGATGCCTCAGTAGGGTGCCAAGAGAATAACTCAGGCAGCAGCAACATTGGCCTTTTCCTGTTGCATTCCTTGTGTAGAGAAAGGTGTGTACCCTGCAGGTGAGCCGGTGGCCCTGCCTGCCCACCCATGCCAGGACTTCGGTCCTGGTGCCACTCAGAGCCGAGGGTGGCGGGCAGCTCAGGTTCTCCAGGAGAGGCAGAAAGATTAGGTGTCACTTGGTATCATAATTAACTGCATGCTTCAAATATTTCCTCCTTGTCTGCCTTCACAATGGGGAATATAATTTACCACTAATAGGATTAAAATGTCTCCCTCTCACGCTCTTTTAAAAATAATAATAAAAAAAGGCAAATACTTCGGCAGTTTAAACGGTTTTCTATTTGTTTTGGAGGGATACATATTTTACCACGGGCGATCTCTTTGTACCCTGCAGAAGAAAATAATGAGGGGAATGGGAGCTAATTTATGCAGCCCCTCCGAGAAAGCTTTGCTCAGGTAGAAAGCGGCCGTTCTCCAAGAAGTGTCAGGTGTTGAGGGTGGGGGTGCCTCGGGAGAGGGGACGTCTGGTCCCAGGCTGGTGTACAGTTTACATGATGTAGGACGGAGGGGAGAAAGAGGCAGTCATGCCGTCCGTGCAGCCAGGCGGGCGTTTGCCCGGAGTGGTCAGGGCAGGGTTCAGAAGCATCTGGGAGGAGGAAGCCCCACTCCCCCTGCACCTCTGGCTACCTCTTAAAACTGCTAATTGAGAGGAGGGAAGAACTGCTCAGAGTTTCTCCTTTTTCCTTCCTCTTCTTTCTTTTCCCCTTGAAAGCCTGCTCCATCGCCTCCCTCCTGTGGCGTGCTCTCCACGCTGTCATCTGGAGGCTGACGCGCACACTGGCAGGTTAGGAATCTCATTACTGCCCTGGGCCCATGCGCACGCCGTGCCCGCAGTCAGAAATGAAAACCCAGGACCTGTGGCACGAGAGCTCGCGAGGGGCCAGGTGTTCGTCTGGGGGGCGGGGGGTGGGGGGGCGTGGCAAAGAAGGAGCCATTGTTTAAGCAGGCAGGTGTCTAAACAGGAGAGGCCTGGCCTGGTGATGGGTGTTACACTGGAGAGATCCGTGCAGCCTGGAGGAGCTGCATGCTTTCCTGTGTGGTGTGGGAGGCTGGGAAACCCTGCATCCCACAGTCACCAGTGGGTATCACCAGCCCTGTCGAACAGAGAAGAACTGCCTCTTGGATATCTGAGGCCGGACATCTTTATGGACACAGACTGCCCTGGTGTTCTCCTGTGGAGCAGCCGGTGGGCTTGAACTACCAACCTTTGTGATCACGGCATCCCCAGGGCTTCTGAAGGATGGGACTTTCTCATTGATTCTGACGCACAGGGACCCTCCGGGACTGAGAAGGGCAGTCTCATGGGATTTCCAAGGCTATGATGTCTGTGGAAGCAGGGCGCCCATCTTTCTCCCTGTAGCAGCTCCTGGATTCAAACTAGCAGCTCCTAGACTAGAGGCTCAGTGCTTACCCACCACGTCATCAGGGCCCCTCTCAGATGGATGACCTGCTGCCATCAGTCAATCCAGTCTGAGAGGGACCCTGTGGGGCAGAGTGAGACAGCACCCTCCCCAGCCTCACCACTGGCATTCCTGTGGTTTGTCCATCATCGCAGATACAGACTGCCACACCCTCCTTAGCTGGAACCACTCACCCCTCAGCAGCCAAAGGGGTCACGTGTGCCCAGGGCTTTCTGCTCCGCGTGGGAGTGGTGGGAGGGGGTGAAGTGGTGGGAGGGCATATGCTGCAGATCTGGGGAGGGCAGCAGGGAGCATCAAGTTCAGTCTTTCTCTGGTGGGGAAAGATTGAGTGATTGGCCTAGGGCCACTGGGCTGGTCAATGGCCAAGGCCAACCGAGGTCATTCCCATGGGCTTCAGCTGTTCCCAAATGTCTCCTCCCTGTAGGCCAGCCCCTCCACTCACCACAGCCCTGCAGAACTTGGTCTGGGCCCCCGGCCATGCTCACTGCACTGCCATCCGCCTATGGACGTCTCATTAGGGAGCCATGTGTGTTTGCCAAGGATGAATGGTTTCATTAGCACGGAGGCTAATAAACTTAAAAAAGTTAATAATGTGAATATGTTTGATTTGGAATTATGCACGCAGGCATTGAGAGTCACACAAAAATGCTAGCTTCTCAGTCATTTCTCTGACTTGACAGGCAGGGCATTAGAGACCTCCGCAGGACACTCCCCCTCTCCCCCCGAGAGATGTGAGGAGATATCAGAAGTCTTGGACATACTCCATCATCTCTTTGCCCCATCCTTCCAGGAACTCCCTAAAGGCTCTCTTATTCACTGCTTACTTCTCCTCCCCGCTCCCCCCCCCACAATAATGTCCAGTCATTTGAGGCCCACCAGAAACACAAGGGCAGTGACCATGGGTGACAAGAAACAAAAAAACATGAGTCTGATGCCAACGGGGGCCTCATCCACATTGCTGTCTTGTTCTTTTCCCAGCTTTCACTCTGCTTTGTTTGCTCATCAATGTGATAGTGGCCGAGTCCAGAAGCAATGTCCACACTTAGGAACTCTATAAGACTAACATGGAATCCTGTGAATGCTTTTTTTCAGGGGGTGGGGGCGGGAGAGGCTACCTAAGAAGAATTCCAGCTGGTGGGGTGAGGAGAGAGGGGATGCCCCATCTTCCTGTCCCAGGAGGGGAGTGAGGAAGGCGGGGGTCGATGGGCAGTGTGTCCTGGTCCCCAGATGACGGACCTCCCCCAGTCTCCACCCTGCTCTCAGGTGGCCGTGGGTGTGTCTTGCTCACATGCTCATGTTTCCTGGGCTTTCACACTGAGAGGTGAGGCAGTGCCTCAGGGAACCTCTGGGGTCCCCGGGACCCTGAGAACAGAGAACCCAGAGGGTCTTCTTAGGAACACAGGGCTCTCTTCCTGTTGATTCCCCCAAAGCAGTGTGCTTTATTTCTCATCATACCAATGCCATTTAGGACAAACATGTTTAGTCAGTGTCTGTTGGAGTGTGGTCGTGCCCTCTCACAATGATCCAAGTCTTCCTTCAGGGGCATCCTCAGCTCTTGGGGAGCCCGAGCGCCACTTGGATGAGATCCATGACTTCTCACTGGCTGGCTGCACTGCGGGGGCTCCCGTGCGGCTGTGGTCCCGGCTGCCATGTCGCTGGGATTACGGCTACCAGAGGGGACAGGTTTCGGTTCAGTCTCCAGACCGAGACTGGCAAGACGGGCTGATGAGCTCCAGGAACAGCTGGAAGACATGGCAGCTTGGATCCAGAAGCCATGGTGAAGCGAGCATCTCATTTGCACAAGTTGAAAGACGCCCCTGGCTTCCCTCGCTCTGTGAGGGTGCGTGAGCAGCAGCATGAGGAGTGGAGTGGGGACCATGGTGAGAAGGACCAAATGGGGACACGGAGGTGGGGAGGAAGTGGGCATGGTGGAAGGAACGTGCGGGTCAGTCAGGGAGGCCCGGGGGATGACAAGAAAGCTGCGTGATCACCAGGTGCCCAGCGGCGATGGAGGAGTCCTCGGTTGACTATCCTCAAAAGGTGCAGGGCCACAGCCCTGGTCGTGAGGATGGGAAGATGGCAGGCACCAGAGAGCAACTTTCTCTCTTGCCCTCTGGGCTCCACCGGGTAACTGGAAACTCCTGAGCCGCCAGGAGCCAGGTCCAGCTTGCAGGCAGGTGCAGAGGTGGGAGCCAGCCCAGGCACGCATGCTGAGTGATCTGAGAATGCTCACTGGTGTCGGCTGCCCCGTAGGCTCCTCGGAAAGGGCCTGGCTCCTTTGGGAGAAGTCCTTGGTGGGAGCCTGCGTGCTGTTTAGATGAGGATTCGTGGTGGTGTGCAGCGCTGTCCTGGGGAGCAGCTCCTCCCACTCACCCCGTGCCATTCACTTTCTGGCTGGTTCTCTCCATGGGGTCTGAGGAGGAAGCCCTCAGGGGGGCTGACCTCACTTCCCATGTTGTCTAGGGCAGAGTCAGGGGCCAGGGGCTCCAGGTCACAGTGGGAATGAGTCTGTGAAAACCAGCCACACTTAGGGGTCCCTGGGGGCCACACAGCCTGGCGGAGCCTGGCTGGGCAGGACTGAGGGTGAAGCCATGAACACAGCAGGGACTCTACTGCCCCTCCAGAAGGGACACATGACCCAAATGCACACGCTAGCTACCAGGAGGACAGCACTGGGCGCTCTTCCCTCTGGTCAGGCTGTTGGAAAGGTCAGTTCCAGCGACTGGGGCCTTCCGTTCCTGGCTACTGACTGGGTCTCTCTCCACGCCCAGGTCCTGGCATGGGGCCCACTCCGGGAGGGTGGTATTGCTCTCTCACAGTCTTGGACTCCTGTCTGCTAGGCCAGGGGGAAGCCATGTTTGCTCCCTGGGTGTGTGCTCACACCCGGGCCCTGGGCGGCATCCTCTGTATTGATCCAGTGCCCTCAAGGACAAGGCGGTGTCACTTCTGACCCCACTCACCACGCGCTCTCCTCAAAGAACAGCATTCGGTCTGGAATCGACTCTGTGCTCAGTAAATAATCAGCTTTTCTCTTTTTTCTCCCCAAAGAATAACTGTCATTTAAGCGGAGATGGAAGGAAATGCGTGTTAGTGGGCCCCTCCTTGTGGAGACGTAATTTAATGTAAGCGTGTCATAACACACTGCAGATACCCTAGAGAAGAACGGGAAGTTCAGAACACTTCATTGTGCATGTGCAGAGACTCATCTGGATCCACGGGCGCTTGGGGGAACAGAGAGGAGCACTGTGTGGGGCAAAACCGGGAGAGATGTGTGTCAGGATTGTGTCCACTCACCATACTTAGTCAGTCTGCATCTCAAGCAAATAATCAAGGAATCTGGGGTCTCTAAAGAAGACTATCTTATCAAGGGTACCAGGAGTGTAGTTTACATGGTGTTTAAATAGTGCTTCTCACAAGCATCCTGGTAATTCTCATGGAAGCCTTGGTAACAAATGGAAGCAGGAGAGGAAGTTGTGTCTCTCTAGTCGGGCATCTTTCTTCCTCTTCCCTCTCTGCACATCTCTGGGTGACTCAGCAGACAGGTGACGGCTAATTGCTCCCAACCTTTTCACATTTCAGTCCACATACCCCAAGAGAGACTGAGCTGATCCTGTGAGGCCCACGTGAGACATACTCCTGAGGAGGACCCATTGATCTGGGCTTGAACACGTTCCTACTTAACTGATCCATATAAGCTGGTGCTTGGCCACCCTGTCATATGACTGCTCGCATTGTCATCTCGTGGCCAGGGAAGGGGGACAGCTCCTGATTGGGGTTCTTTGATAAGCTACATCATTGATGCTGCCTATGAGTATTAAAGCAAAACAATACAGGCAGCACAGACCTCTTTGGCTGCTGTGGTTCTTAGGCAACATCAAGTTAAGATCCAGCCTCCACAGCACCATGTAGCAGAGTAGGTCTCTCCCACGGCCCTCTCGAGGCTGACAGCTTTATGGTGACAGGTTGCCAGGTCTCTCCCACGCAGTATCTGAACAGGTCCGAGTGTCAGCAGCTGAGACCTTAGTCACTGTGTGCCCGAGTGCCACTCCTCAATGAATATTGGCTGCCATGCATCAGATAGGAAACTAGTTCAAGTTAAAGGAACGTGAAGGGATCAATCCATCACCAGTGAGGAAGCTGGACCTTGTAGCTGGAAACTCATGAGCAGACAGTTTCACTCTTTAACATTTGACTGACGTCACTTCAGAGGAACGATGAAGCCCTGGTCATCCCGGTAAGCTGAGACTGAGCTGTTCTGCGTGACAGCCTCCTCCTCCCCTCCCCAGCCCCGTGAATAGATTTGCTGTCTGTGTCCATCAGTAACAGCGTGTGGGGGGAAATGTCCATTAATCAGGTCAGAATGGTGGGTTCATGTCCGTTCTTCCTCAGCGTCTCTTCCGTTGCCTCTGCGCCCGCTCACTTCTCCCTGCTGCCTGGCGATGCTAGAGCCTATGGGAAGGGGATTGGTTGTTTAAAGTAGTCCAAGGACATCTAACTCGGAATAATGGGAAGGAATTCAGTGAGGAACAATTCATGGTGAATTATATGAGAATTTTCCTACCAGTGAGCTCTATTAGCCTGGAGATTAGGCTCTCCAGGGAGGAAAGTGGCATTGGGCTGAGTCATTTAAGTGCTGGCTCAGATCCATTCGTAAAACTAAATTCGGCCGTCTCATTTTATCCTCCATTTGTATGGACTCCGTGTCACCACACAAAAGGGAGGCAGAAAGGATGCCCAGTAATTGACTGAAAGAAAGGCTGACAAGCTGAGAAGTGACTTAGCCCTCATTTTTCCAAACTACTTCTTTGGGGGTAGCCTTTCAATAGTCCAGCCTCCTAATTTGGGGTCATTTCAGCAGGAGTTCTAGAATGTCTCACACCCCTGGGACCATGCCATTCCACTTTCACAAGATGGACCTGCTCGCAACGAGATCCCATTTTAAATGACACCTCATGATCAGTGCGCAAGAAGGAACCAACTGCGGACTCTGCTCCTTGAAGCAAGAGCCGAAAGGCCTCACTGTCAGGCCCCCACACAAACCTGCTTTGCCGCAGTCAGGGAAAGTCAGAGGAGTTAGCGAGTCACTCTTGGAAAGCCCATGGCCCCAAGCTCTATGCCTTTGGCATCAATGTAGACTACATGGCCAGCATTTTGGCTCAGAAAATGTTGCCAAGGATTAAATATGGGAAGAGCATGGGGAGAAATGAGTAGGAAGAATGAAGATAAAGTTGCCAACTTTCCCAGGAGATTTTAGCCACAGTGTTACGATGTCACTAATACTGTTGTTATGATTTATTATGGAGTGGCACATATTTAACTCACAGTCATCTTAAGAGGAGGGGGGGTTTCTTTAGAGCCTCTGCACGTCAGTCAATCTCCAAGACAAGTTGAAGGCCTGGAGGACTTGAAGGAACGCAGCCTTCAAGATGGTTTGCAAACTAGTGTAACAGAGACAAAAATTCTCACAACTGGACCACTACTTAACCTGATAAACAGAGGGGGAGATTAAAGTTGTCAAGGTTTTCATCTTGCTGGTATCCACAATCAATGCTCATGGAAGAGGCAGTCAAGAATTAAATGCCATATACTTTTGGGCCAAGACCCATGGAAAGCATTGAAATGCAAAGATGTCACTTTGAGGGTTCCAGTGTACCTGACCAAAGCTGTGATATTCTCAGCCACCCAATATGCAATGGGAAAGTCGAATCAGGAAAACTGAAGAAGCATCATTGAATTATGGTGCTGGAGAAGAATATTGAAATAAACCCATGTACCTACAGAAAATTACCTTTTGATAAAGGATCATTAGACATTCGTGCAAAAGAAGACTTCCTCAAAGCAGTGGAAGAACTCATTGAACGGGGAACATTTTGGACAGTAGCACAATTTAAGAAAGGACGAATTTGTAAAACTATTGAAAACAGCAACACCTCTGTAAGAACAAAGACTGGTAGCACTCTTAAAAAGTGGGTAAAGGACACAAACGTGATATCCCAATGACCAACGAACATGTAAAGACATGTCACAATCATTAACTATGCAGGGGCAGCAGGTCAAAACAGCAGTGAGGTGCCACCATACAATGACAGGCAAGGACACCAAGGCAGGAAATAGCAAACGTTGGAGACCGGAACCCATATACACTGCTGGTGGGACCGTAATATGTATAACTTCTGTGGGAAGTGAAAGGATGCTACTTGCACTAGCAGGCAGAAATCCCACACAATCTATCGATCCCTCTTCAGGGTATGCACCCTAAAGGAGCGAGAGTCATCGCAGGGACGGATCTTTGCACAGCTAGGCTCATAGCAGCACTGCTGGCAAGGGTGAGAAGATGGGAGCCACCTAATGCGCCCCAGTAGAAGAATGCACGAGGAAACGCTGATCCATGCACACAATAGGACACCATGCTTCAACGAGGAACAGTGAGGAAAGTACGAAGCACCTGATGACATGACTGGACCTGGAGAAGAAAGAACACATATTACAGGAGAACAATAATATGTAAGAAAATAAACGAGGTAAAGGCTTCCATGCCAAAGGGAATCAACTTTGGAGATTGCCAAGGAAGGGAAGAGAGAGAAGATAAAGCAGTGGACTATGCTTTTGATGGGTGTTAACTTGGGTGAAGGAGAAGAGAGTGGTTCATAAAAGGGTGAGAGAGTTTGTGTTGACTAGAGAAACAAATCCAGAGACAATTAATTGCCTATGTATACGAGAGAACTTCATAGCACAAAGTAATTATGCATCAATAAAATACCTCAGTCCACTCCAAATCAAGCCCATAAGGTCAATATTAGCTTGATATCAGTCCCTTAATTCCTCTTCAGGTGCTTACAGCACATGCAATGAGGCTTGACGATCACAGGCCAGTCTGTCAAAAGTCTTTTGGATCCATTGGTGGTGAAAATATGCCCAGGGCTCTGGCTCCCAGCAGCATGACTCTATCTTGCTTGTCAACAGGAATGTGTGTGTGTGTGTGTGAGAGAGAGAGAGAGAGAGAGAGAGACAGAGAGACAGAGAGTGACAGAGACAAAGAGACAGATCTGTCTCTTTTGCTGACAGAATCAAGAAAGAGAGAGAAGTTCTCAGAATCCTTATGAGAAAGTCATGTCCAGAAGGAGGGATCGACCAGGCTGTGATCTGACTGACAGGCTAGACTCCACCCCTTCATTCTTATTTATCAAGTTGACATGAAACTGTGTAACTACCACAGAGTTAGATGAAAAATCAAGGAGTAGGCAAAAGGTAAGCTATTGGGGGGTCTGGTTGAATACAAAGCTGATGATATGAAATATACACTTCTACTTTACGTACAATAAAAAAGGTAAACTAAAACAAGACAAAGCCACAGACTATCGGAAGGATAAATGCAACTGTCTTGGAGGAAGTATGGCCAGAATGTTCCTTGAAAGGTGAAGCTGGTGAGACATGTATTTTTGGATGGGATGTTAGGAGAGAACAGACCCTGGAGAAGGACATGTGCTTGGTGAAGCAGGAAGGCCCTCCAGGGGATGGACGGACCCAGTGGCTTTAGCAATGGACTCCATCCATTCATGAGCATGATGGAGGACTGGGCAGTGCTCTGTTCTGTTGGACTCAGGTCTCTGTGAGTCCATGGCCCTTAGCAACAAGACAGAGGAGCCAGAGGGTCGAGGGGGCCTATGTGACTAACCCCAATGTTGACAGTTCAAGGTTATCTACATGCACTTGGGGAAAAAAAGGAGCTTGACGAGCAACTTCGAAAAGATCCTGCTTTGAAAAGCCAGTTGAGCACTAACGAATGACACATGAGTCATCTTGGGAGTCTTCTTGACAGCCATTGGTAACCCGTCAGTCTAGCAGTGAACCAACTACACCTACAGGCCCCAACAAGATGAAAGAGGCTCTCAGTTCGAAGCAAGGGGGAGGGATCTGCATCATTCACTAATTACTCAGGTGAGCCAGGGCACAGGTACTTGCAGCTTCTCAAACTTTAGGAAATTTTCTCCCAGAAAGGGGAAATATGCATACATCAATCTACTCCAGAATATTGGTAAACCATTCCCATAGAATTTTCACTCTTGTTTTCGTAGGACCTTGGCTCTGGTAGAATGCAACAGACAAACAAAACTGTCCTTCCACCGCAGTTCTTACTCCAGAAGTACATCTGAAGGCTCACGTGTTTTAGTTTGTCCTGGTTGAGAACACAGCCAACAGCTTCCTCATGTACAATTCAAGGGTTTCCACATGGAAAGTTCTGTGATATCAACGGAATCCTTCAAATGATGCTCCCACCCTGCCCTTTCTGATTTCTCCCCATTTCTGAATTGTCCCACAACCCCTGCCCCGAAACACTGCCCTGTAAGGAACTTCTATCCTCTTCAGAGTTACTGTTGTCTACCTGACCCCACCAAGCACTTTCTAAAGAGGGACTCCCATTCAAGGCATACATTCTTTGCTAGAGAAGCCCAATTATTTATTGTTTGGTTTGACAAGATATCAAGTGTCATTTGTAACATCATCTCAGGGCAACCACTTATAGGGCTCATCAAGTCTCAAGGGGCTCCAGAAATCTGGACTCCGTGGGAAGATACAACCCAGATACCCATTGGGTACGTGATTCTACTGGCTTGAGCATAGGCTTGCATGCCTGTGACCTGGATTCAAGGAAGAGTAGGGTTAAGAAGAGGAAAGAACACTTTCCTCCCATAAGACTTGGGCATAGCGTCACCTCCCTTTTTGCTCTGATTGAATGGTTGCTTCTGGGTTGGTTCTGCCTTACTTGATGTTCCACCATCTTTGAGTGGCTGCTCTCCCGTAATCCATGCTCTCTGGCTGTCAAGCCTGCATGACGATGATAGGGAAGAAGAACCCTAGACGGTCTCACATTTTACCTGTGCTCAGATCCCATTGGCCAGGGCTCCCACACCTGGCCTCACTGCAAGACAGGCGAGGAAGCATGGTGCATTCCGTTCTGAGAAGTCACACGCTCATCTGTAAATGTCAGTCACTGTAAAGCGAAGGGGCGCCCGCTCCTTGCTCTTCACGTTCTCTGCCGCCATCACTTTTTAGAGTGGCTGAAGCTGTTGCTTCTCATATTTCTGATATGTCTTAGCAGAGAGGGCTGTTTTGTTTCTGTTTTTCCCCTGTGAGGACAAAAGAGCATGAAATCACTACTTGACACTTTCCACCTGGACACGAAGCAGTTTTGGCCTGGGAAAAACAAAACAACAAAACAAAACCCAGAGTCGTTGATGGCCGTGAGTAGCCAGACCCCTTCTTTTCAGTGCTTGGGCACTCTAGCCTCTGCTTCTCTGGCCTTCCAGTTTCCCTTCTCTTCCTGGAGCACAAGAACTGGGATTTAACTAGGGAGGAAGAGCAAATAGAATAGGAAGTACAATTTGGATTTCTAATAGTGGGTCTGCAGCTGCCGGAACTGTAAATACATCTGTTTTTGTGCTGGTTGGAAAAACAAAGTATCCATTATGATGATGTGACATAAATTCCAGCATCTCCTTCTGGGACTGGCAGATCATTTACAAAAAAACACACAGGTATCTGATACTAGACATTCACCAGGCTCCACTGAAAGGAAACATCATTTAAACATATTTTGGCTCTAGTTATTTAAACCAGTGTGCAGAAGCCAACCCTGTCTTAAATACAGGGAGAAATGGTAGGTGTGATGGTGACACAGGTTATCGAGGGGCTCACTGCAAAATACCCAGCATCCTTTCCCAGTAATCACATAGAACCGCCTGGTGATTCGGAGGGAAGCACAATGGGAACTCCGGCACAAGCTCCTCACAGGACAGCATGGGACGTTGTTGGAGGCCCTGCTGTAAGCTTTGCTTCCAAAAACAGCACGTGCTCCAAACTCCTGAGTTTCCCACCAGGAAGGGGTGGGTTGCTGTCCCATCAGAAGCAGCCTTAGCAAAGAGTTCAGGGACTGGCCTGCAGCAATCACAGGCTTCCCTCTGTGGCTGCACCATACAGATGGGTGGCTTGTCAAAGCATGCTTCTGCACTCGGCTGGCTAGTGTTCTGCTATGGAATTTCAGGTCAGTATTCATCAGGGATAAAGAAGAGTCCCGATCAAAAGGGAGGAAGCTGCAGGACAGACTTTCAAGTTCCCAATGGAATCAAGACTTTTTTGGGAATCATTGAGTCTTGACCAGCTTTCAAAGCCCTAACCCTGAGATGATCTTTTAATTTAAGCTACCTCTTTTGAAGTTCTTTGAACCTCAAATAGATCCCTTTGGTTAGCAAAGTGTGTCCACTTTGAACATTTTTACAATTGCAATTATGATTGTGGTGGCAATTGTATAAGAGTGCTCGAAGGAACTGAACTATGGAATGACAGAATACCTGCTTTTGCTCCGTAAAAGAATGGCTTTGAGAAAGAGGAAAGAAAGATTCCCCCTAATCAGCCACTGAGCCCTGGATGACACATAGTTCTGTTTGGACTTTGCTGGCGCCAGCCTGAGTCACAACCAACTTGACAGGAACCTCAGTCTTGGTTCCAATATTTACCTCTGAGTGAGCCTATGGTAGTTACTTAATCTGGTGCCAGTTTGAGGTTTAAGAGTGACTAGGTGGAGTCTCCTCTGTCACGCAGGTCATAGCCCAAGAGGCTTCTCTGAGGATTCTGGGAATTCTGGTATTCCTTCTTGGAGGCAGGAGACACAATCCCAGTTCACTCCCTTGGAGACTCTCCTGACAAGGCCGACTTCCTGCGAGACACCCTCAGGAGATGCCACACTGCTCTACTCTGATGCAGCCCTGGGAATGGAAGTGGCCTTGTGGAGAGCCCTGCCAGCCCTGAGATGCTCCTGTCACCAGTGACTGTGCCCACTGGCCTGTGAGAGTCCTGCATTTGGGATCATTGACTGTTCCATGAGTCTGAAGTGGACTTTATAGGTTGGTCTGGGACACATAGGCTAAATCAGACTTCTGGGCTTGAACTGGACTGGGTTGGGATGCTTTCTTACCTTTCATGTAAAACGTTCTCTTATATACACATGTGTGTTTATGAATGTGTTTCTCTAGTCTACCAGATTGACACAGAGCTGCTCTGAGTGCAGTGACTCAGGGCTAGTGATGTCGACCGTTTGTCCGTATGTTCTGGTCAAATCACAGACGTGAAGTGTCTGCCACTAGACAGAAACCTCCTGATTGTGAATGCCCTTTCACAAGTCTTTCTGGGACTCAAACCGAGGAGTCGCCCGTAAGACTCCTACCAAGACCTTCCCAATAGCCTCATCACACACAGTGCTCGTGGCACTGCCTGTTTGGTATTATTGGAACACCATTCTGGACAGGCCGTCCCTGGACATTAGGATAGTTGGATGTGGTTCGTAGCTTGGTTCCATTATTTACCAGTTATTTATCCATTACTTACCATTACTTATCAGTTGGCCAGATGCTTATCCTAGTCCGTATGGAGAGGTTTAAAAAATCACATGGAAAATTGCATTATCTTTTAATTCTTGCTCCATGAAACATTTTGAAGAACGCCCCCTCCTTTAGTGTAACTCTATAGGCATAAGAAACTTGAAATAAACACTCCCAGACACACTCCACTCTATATGACACCATCCTTGAGTAGTAGTGATGGTTTGGTGCACATGGAGAAGCAGTACTCCTGGTGGCCATGAAGAACTGTTGTCTGGTCTTGGCTGTTTAGTGGTGTCGGTTGTATGGAGTTTCAGCTCTTGCTTACAGCCCAATGGGATGGCCTACGTTTGCTCATTTTGGTTTTTATTTGATCCATCAGCACATATTTATTCTGTTTCTGTCACCGGCAAATGGTTCTGCTGCCTTATTGGGCACTAGCTCATCCTAGTCAGCAAGAACTCTAGTTCCGGTCTCGTCGTCTTGTCTAAAGGCATCACGTGAGCGTGGCCCTGGTTACCCCCCGGCAGATGTCCAGCAGGAATTGGCTCCTCAGTCTAGAGAGGATCAATGTGGATTTCTGACTGGACACAGAGATTCAGAAAGAAACGAAGCTGAGCAAAGAAGGTTGGGTCAGGGCTGAGGGACACTGGGACAGAAGGAGCTCAAGTCAACCTCCAAACTCATGCCCACGGTCATTTCCGACTCAGAACAACCTGGAAGATCAGAAAAGACCTTCTCCTGAGGGGTGGCTAAGGCTGTAATCTTTGTGGATGCAGAATGTTACGTCTTTCTCCAGAGGCGTGGTCGATGGGTGCAAACCCCTGAACTCTAGGTTTGCAGTAGGGTGCTTCAGGGCTCCTCAGTGGAGGAGAGAAGAAAGGTTCTGTAAATACCCAGCTTCATTTGCAGATGCAAAAGTTCACAGGAGTCTAAGAAGGACTGAAAAGAAGCAGCCTTGAGACCAGGGTGTGGTCCATGGAGGCAGGGAAGGTATCTGCTGACTCGGGGCTGGGGAAGGATGCTGGCTGGAGCACGGTGCATCCTCTGGTCTGGGCCATCCTACTCAGGGCTCCCCCCAGGCACTTCATAGGAGAGTAATGCCGAGGGTCCCACTGTGTGGTTTTCATATGTTGTTGGTTATTCTTAGAATGAATAAATAATATATATATATATATACATATATATTATGAAGGCATCTGTGTGAAAAATACAGAGAGCTCTGATTCTAGGCAGAGAATTTGGTTATTTTTAACACCTCCTTCTGTTAGTTTTTGTGAAGTACATCATGTTGAAAAAAGCCCTCCAAGGTGAAAAATGCAGAGGGAAAAGTCCCCACTAAACTACCCATCTCAGCCCCATGGGGTCACCAGAACCGATGGTGCTAGAGGGAGAGGGAGTGTTGGCCACCGAGTCTGGGCCAGGCTGCAGAGACCGGGCCCTCCTGGCCTTGCAGGGAGATGGCCTCCACAGAGACCAGTAACCTCCCAAGGAGAACTGGTCAGCCCCTCTTCCTGACAACGCTCCTATCCATCTGTGACCGGGTCCAGTGGCACCTCCCCCCTCATGGTGGTTCCCGGGAGGACTGGGGGGTCCTTGTTACCTCTTGCTCCATTCCCTCGTAACCAAGCCCAGGCAGACCTGGGAGATAGCGCAACTTTCATTCCAGGTCACGCCATCAAAATGGAGACCTCACTGATGTTTTGTTTCCCAGGACATGTAAGTTGTGTTGACACTTTATTTCAAGTCCACTAAATGTATATCAGCATTATGAAAAACATTTGAAATATACATATATCTATCTTAAATCATTTTATTGGGAGCTTTTACAGCTCTTTAAAAAAAACCATTTTATTGGGTCTCTATAACTCTTATCACAATCCATCCATCCATCCATGTGTCAAGCACATGGATACATTTGTGGCCATCATCATTTTCAAAACATTTTCTTTCTACTTGAGTCCTTGGTAACCATTTCTCCTTTTTACTCTTTCCCTCCCTCACTCTCCCTTCCTCATGAACCCTTAATAATTTATATATTTTTTCATGTCTTATGCTGACCAATGTCTCCCTTTCCCCACTCTTCTGTTGTCCATCGCCCAGGGAGGAGGTCATATGTAGATCATTATGGTAGCTACCCCTTTACGCCCCCACTTCCCCTTACCTTCCTGGTATGGATACTTTCTATATTGATCCAGAGGGGCTTATCTGTCCTGATTCCCTGTGTTTCTAGCTCTTATCTGTACCCATGTACATGCTCTGGCCTAGCCAGATTTGTAAGGTAGAATTGGGGTCATGATAGTGGGGGAGGAAACATTAAAGAACTAGGTAAGTTATGTTTCATCAGTGCTATATTGCACACTGACGGGACCATCTCCTCTCTGAGACCCTTCTGCAAGGGGACATTCAATTGCCTACAGATGGTCACCACTCGGCATTTCTTCTTATTCACAATGATATGGTTTTATGATGCCTGATACCTGATCCTATCGACACCCCATGATCTAACAACTCTTTTAACTTTCCATGCATCAATTGTATCAAGCATATTTTTACATGTGTTGCCATAATTATTTCCAAAACAATTTCTTTCTACTTGAGTCCTTAGTAGAAGTTCCTCTCTTTTCTCTCCCTCCCCATCCTCCCACCCTCATGAATTCTTCATCAATTATATATTGTTATTATCATTTCAAGTCTTACACTGCTGTCTCACTTCACCCACATTTCTGCTATCCGTCCCTTTGGGGGGAGGGGCTATATAGCCAACCTTGTGATGGGTTCTGTCTTATTCCCCCTTCTCCTTCCCTGACCATCCCCTTTCCCTCATGATATCACTTCTCCCACTACTGCTCCTGAGGGGGTTTTCTGTCCTGAATTGCATGTGTTGTGAGCTTTCATTTGTACCAATGTGTGTTCTCTGCTCTGGCCAGATTTGTAAAGTAGAACTGGGTCATGGTAATATGTGTGTGTGTGTGGGGGGGGGGCGGGGGAGGATTCAGAAACTAGAGGAATGATGTGCGTTTCATTGGTGCTATACACACCTTGGTTGAATCATTCCTTCCTTGTATCCTGTCTGTGGGGAGGGCAATCAATTGTCTACAGATGTGTTTTGGGTCTCGACTCCCACCGCCCTAATCCACATCGATACAGTTGCTTGTTTTGGATCTTTTGATACATGATACCTGATTCCCATAGACACCTCAGGATCACACAGTCTGGTGTGCTTCTTCCATGTGGACTTATTTGCTTCCCTGCTAGATGGACGCTTGTTTGACTTCAAGCCATTAAGACATTAGATGCTATATCTCTTGATTGTCGGACACCATCTGCGCTCTTCGCCACATTTGCTTATGCACTCATTTTATCTTCAGAATTGTGTCAGGAAGGTGAGTATCAAAGACTGCCAGGTGATTAGAACAAAGTGTTCTTGTGTTAAGGCGGGCCTTGAGTGGAACAAGTTTGAAATGGGATAAGAATGATCTGACTGTGACACGGAGACAGGGAGTGAGCATGGGCTGCTAGACAGCAATGTCTCTAGACTCACTCAATCTGTAGTCTTCATAATCCTTTCACTTGTTAAAGCAGTACTCTCTGCAAAGTGCAAGAAGTGAACTTGATTAAGTGAACTGAGCTTGCAAAGTCTGGGGGGCATTTTTATTGCCATCTCTTCTTTATTGCCATTATCCTTTCCTGTCCGTCAATAAGAAGAAACCATGACCACCCATTGGCAGACTCTCCTGGCATCTGATGGAGCTTCCTGTCTCCTGAGCCATCATCTCCAACAATGGACCATGCAGACCTTTCAACAAGGTGGGTCACGTCATGTCCTTCCCAAATTAATGCCCCATGAAGTGATGTAGGGAGAACTCTGCCTTCCAGTCTGTGCCTTTGTGACTCAGAAGGAAGCCACAGAAGGAACACTGCCAGGCCCAGAGGCAGGCTTGGCACTCTTGTTATACTTGCAGGCACTGTGGCAGCAACTCTCTCCCCCGCCCCCCATCTCATCCACCCAGGGCCTTCCTTCTTGCTGACACTCTACCGTGCCCAATAGCCTTCTCTCGGGACTTGTCACTCCTGATAACGTGTCCACAACAAGGGAGACAAAGTCTCTGTGTTCTTGCTTCTAATGAGTGTTCTGGCTGCCGTTCCTTGAATACAGGTGAGTCTGTTCTTCTGGAAGTCCATGGCACTTTCAAACGTCTTTGTCAGAGACATATTTCAAATATATACATTTCCCCCCTTTCCTTTTCCTATTGAATTGTCTGACTTTCACATACCTAAGGCCACCGAAACTACCATAGTTTGGGGAGGTTGCCCCTTAGCCCGCAAAGTGATGGCTTTGCTCCTACCTACTCTAATGAGGTCTTGTGCAGCAGACTGGCCCAATGCAACACCCATTGGAGCCCCTGACTGCTGGTCTCAGAGCATCAAGTGTGGCCTGAGCAAAATGAAATGCTAGAGCGCAGCACTCTTTCCTCCATTTAGTCGTTTCGTCCACATTCTTGTGTTGCAGAAAGGGAGCTCTTTCTCCCCCTGTCTTTTCTGAGTCTTTGCTCATGCAGCTGCCTTCTAGAAAATCCTGCAGACATGTTCCCTTCTCATCAGAGAGCCTTTCCCTTCTAGGATGGTGTCCTTGACCTCTCCAAGGTAGACCAGACCTCTTCCTGCAACCCCACCGAACCTAAGAACCAAACTCATGGTCCCCGAGTCCATTCTGACTTCAGTGACCCTCCAGCACAGAGGCAAACTGCTCCCGTGGGTCTCTGAAAGTATCCATCTTTATAGGAGTGCAGAGCTTCGTCTTTCTCCCGCAGAGCGTCCGGTGGTTTGGAACTACTGACCTTGCAGTTAGCAGCCCAAATCACAACCTCCATGTCACCAGGACTCACCTTATTGTAAATTCAGTTGCATCATGACACAAACAGGCCCTATTTTCATTATGTTGCTTCGAAGGCCGCTCTCCTCAGCAAGATGCTCTTCCCATAGAGTTAAGCATTGTGGACAGTGTCCCAGATGTTCCCGTCAGCTTGGGATGGCTGTCTTCAAGAGCTCTTGGGTGAATGAATATCCGGATGCCTGGCAATGGCTTAGGAGAAATTTGTACAACGTGCTGTGCAGATGCAGGAGAAGAGCTCGCTGCTGGGAGTGCAGGGAGACTTCTCTGTTCGTGGGTGTTCCTACTGTGCCTTAGTAGGTAGGGGGAAGTGCAGCTGGAAGGATGGGTTCAGGGGTCAGTTTGGATGAGGGTGGGCATTGGTAAGTGGTCCGTCTGGGTGATATCCCCACAGAGGGCATGCTTTATACCACAAAGGAAAGTGGGATCCTGTAAGAGAGAGGCAGATGGCCAAGAGCTCTTGGTTATGAGATTCCTGAGTCCATCCCATGGGAAGGGGGTGGGTGTTGAAAGGAAAACCAAGAGAAGCTGAGTAGGCCAGAGGGTGAGCTGTGTGCCAAGGGAAGAGACATGGCCACTGAAGACTGGGCACAGGACAAATGCCTTCTACAATCAGGAGGTCAAGGGGCGCTTAGAAGGCCAGATAAGCGAAGAGAGTACTTCTCTTTTCGCTTTGGAGCCTCTGGAGGGAGCAATCTCTTGGAGTCAAAAAACAAGAACCCCAGGAGGGTAGAGGAGGTCCTTGGGGGCTCTGGGTGCCCTTAAGGGTTAACCTTGGGGAGGTGGAAAGTCACTTCCTCTTTGGGGTGAGAAGATGGGTGGAGACGCAGACACCTTGAGATGCAGCACCCCCTTCAGCACCCTCACCCCCTTTCTCTTCGATAAACAGGAAGCAGGCATCTTCATCCAGCATTGGAGTTCCAGCCTGAGGGTACCTCATTGCAGTGACTCTCCGGAGTTGAGATTTTCACCCAGGGGGACTTTGGGGCAGACTTGCCCTCCACAAGTCTTAGTGATGACATTTTCCCAATAGCATGTGCATCCATTGTGATTCTGAGTCACATTTTGTTAATTTTTACAGAATTTCAAGCTTTTAAATAATGATGTTGCACATTTAGTAGAATACCCAAACCAACAAAAACCTGCTCCCTGCCCTCTGGTAATGGTGTCTAACACTAAGCAGTCTGTATAAAGTTTCTGAGACTGCAAATCCCTAGGGGAGGGGGGGGCAGACAGCTTCATCATTCTCCTGGGTTTGAACTGTCAACCTTGCAGTCAGAATCCCGTGTCTGACCCACAGTGCCATCAGGGCCCCTTTACTGGACAGCAGTTGGTGTAAAGCTAACTTTGCTCACACTGGAAGGAAACAGAAAACTCATGTGACTTGCTCTAGCTCAATTTGAGTTGTTGCTGTGGACAGGAATTGAAGCTGCCATCTCTCCAAGCTGTGTGTGGACAGGACCCTGAAGTGATGCTGACAGGGAGGGGATTGGCGCTTACTCTCACCAGGGATGGTCCTCCGTAAACCCTCAAGTGTCCTGGCTTAGAGAAGTCCGTCTCTGGCGTGATCCAAGTGGGATGGCACTGGGATAGGGCAGGGGTGGAGTCCTAGTGTCTATGCTCAGGAGCCCCTTACATATGTGCCCCCACACTGATGGCATCAGCTGTGTTCGTGGGAGACAGCCTCAAAGTGAGAAGTGCGTTCCTTCTACCGCAGAGCTCCGTGCTGGGCTAGCGTGAGTCCCTTCTGGAGCTGTCTCTTTGGGAGAAGCCCGTCTCGCTCCCTGGCTCCCCTGACTGGCATGTGCGCCCCTGCCTAAGCTCTCTGAATGTGTTGGCAATGTGCAATTTGCAGGTCATTCAGCAGTGCATTTTTATTCTTTCGGTCTCTGAGGTATTCGACCTAAATGTAATATGTTAACTATGTAACTCAATTGTATTCCTATGGAAAACACGTTCAATCTGGATTTCCTTGCAATTTCATGTCCTCTAAGCGTATTTGTGACCCTGCGTGCTTCTTGGTGTTGACATATCGTTCGTCGGGTTCCATTAGTCAGATGATATGCCACATCACATATGGAACATGAGGGAAAGTGACATTAATGACACTCCGTGGCATTCAGCACGATGCAACACATCAGGTTAAAAATAAAACAGGGGAAAAAGAAGTGTCTTTCTTATTTTCAGTAAGGTTTCTCCCCTCAGCACCCCCATCCCCACCCCCACCCTTGTACTCCTGCAGAAACTGCTAGCTGTTTGGATCAGGCGTTAATTATTACTGGCAAGGTTTTGTGGGTAACTAGCGATGCAGACATCCACCCACCCACCCACCGCATTTGTAGGTGAAAGGGAAGGAGGGGAGGAGAGCTGCTGGAGTCTTCCTGCTCTTGAGTCTCAAATCGACCGCACCATTAGTAACAACCCCTCGCCTTCTGCAGCCAGCTTGTCTGGGGCTGGGCTCAGGGGCAGCGCGGGTGAAGGGACAGCAGGGGAGCCCCGACCAGAGGTCAGTCAGTCTGAGCCATAGCCAACAGGGCACGTCTCACAAGCAGAACTCACACTCATGGCGGCATCCAGGTTGTAGCCACCGGCGCTGGATGACGCAAACTGGCAGAACAGCTAGTTCTGACAGGGCCCTCTGAATCACGAGAGGCCAGAACTGGCAGGAGGACTCAGGACCTGTTTCAAGTCCTTCTCGTGGAGGGGCAGACCATGACTCAGTCCCATGGTTCTCAGGTGGGGTCCTCCCGCCTCCCCTGTGTTCCACCAGAAAGATTTGTCCCTGGGTTAAAGCCCTCTGGTCCCTGGCAGGTCTGTGTGCCGACTGTGAGGCCACCTAACCGAGGATGGGAAAGCAAGAAAAAAGAGGCGACCATTCTAGACTACGTGCAAGCTGCCCACCCTTTCATGTTCAGGTTCTGCTGAAACAACAACAGCAGCAGCAACAAACAAGCCATCAAGACAAAGCAAAGAACCGGCATGAACGGAACTTTTCATCTAAAATCTCAGTATACTGTGCTTTTCTACTTTTTAAATCCACACACTTTATCCCGATACTGCATTTATCTCCATCACCCTCTGATGTGGGCATTCTTGCATCAACTGGCTGGGTGGCTCTCTGAGTGCCAGCTCTGCAGAGCAGTTAACCTGTGCTTCCTTCCTCACCTGGGCTGGGCTCGCCAGGCTCTTCAGGAGTGCCCACGGCAGACCTGTCCTTGTGAAGATGGCCTAGTGCCCATGGAGCTCGTCCATTCCCTGGTTCAGAGGAGCCCAGCAGGGACAGTGCTGGCTTCCGAGGACCATGAGGACAGGGAGCCTGACCCAACCTGCCAGTTCTGTTGCAGGTGCTCACCTCTCCCCTCCTCTCTTCTGAAGACCACCTACTTGGGATTAAAAAATAACAATAGCCCTCAAACACACTGCCATCGATTCTGACACCCAGAGGTCCTCTACGGCCCCCCTGGATTTCTGAGACTAGAACTCGTCCAGGGAGCAGAATCCTGGTTTCTCTCCTGCAGAGTGTAGGTGGTCTGGAGCTGCTGAACTTGCAGTCAGCAGCTCAACATGCAACCCGAGACCACCAGGGTCCCTCAGGGACAGGGGTCAAATCCACACCTTGGGTCCTGGACCCTCCTACCCTCGGCGAGGATGTTCAGGAAAAGGCAGTGTGTTGCTAGTCTTTGACCCCCTTTGGTTCCTCCAGCTGCGGATGGCAGTTGGTTCAAAATCATGTGTGTCTCCTTCATGCCTCCACCCCCATTTACTGGACATCTGCTTTTTATTCAAAAACCTAGTCTACTGTTAGCCAACATTGGAAGAACAATACGGTTGCTTTTGAGGGAAGAAAGCAAAGCTCAGCCATGCAGAATATATCAATGAACGGATCACATGAAGAGCCATTCTGTGATCAGATTAGTGACCCCATTAGCTTCCCATATGCAGACACATGTGAAGCCTGCACAGAGCCATTGTGTGCCATCACTGCTGTGGCTGAGCCCACCGTGGAAACTACTGGGGCAGCCCACATGTTTGAAGGCCTTCTTCCTTGTGCATTGACCCTCTGCACATGGGATTGGTCCTCTCCAACAGCATGCCCAACCTTACTGAGATGGAGTTTCATCCTGGACTCTCAGGAGCATACTCGCTCTGCATCCTCATACCTCTGTAGGTTAATTCATCTTCATCCTGTGGCTTTTGCACCATTTTGAGATGTTTGGAAATGCCATGGTTTGCTTGGGGACAGAGCCTTGCCTTCTTCTCTGTGATTGTGATCGAATATCTGAATCCACTGATCATCTTATTGTCACTTCTTCAATATTTTATCACCCATTGTGTTTAATTCATCCCAATAACCACAGCAGACAGCCGCTGACCTGTGGACTCACTTGAGCATCCTGTCCTTGGTCAAGTCCCCTCAGTGCCTGTGGCTGGCAGGGTTCCATGGTGTTGAGAGTTCTTCGAGGGAGCCAAGATATTTCTATTTCCCAAATAACTGAAATAATTGAGTTCAGAGGAATTTATTGAAAATCAATAAATGCCCTATGGATGAACATGGGTATAATTTATAAATCAGTTAGGCTTGACATATGGGCTATTAATTGCTTGTTCTTAGCAGAGAGAGGTGGGTCTCCTTTTGATCACCTCTCCTGTATTTCCTTTCCAAGTGTGGCACTTCCCCCAGGCCAAGCCCCGTCCTGGTCTCCGGTTTCTTGCCCTCACTGTTGTGACACCGGTCTGTCCTTGTTACCTCATGGTCATCTACAGGGTACAGGTGGCATGGGAAGCCAGGAGAGGGACCCTGAGACATCTGTCCTTCCTGCCAGCAATCATTTCTTCATCATTCTACATCTCCATCTGCCCCTATTCTAATTATTCCCCCAGAGTCTGCGTAAGTCACATCTCTCTCCCAAATGTTGGTTACCCTGCTGCAACTAGTCTTCCCTGACCACATTTAGCAACAACTCAAAGGGAATCACTTATGCTTTGACCAGCGAGTTTCCTGTCTGTAGGAAATGCTAAGTAACATCCAAGCCAAGCTTTTAGTGAGTTGAAGTACCTTAACTCTTCTTTGAAACTACCTCTATGGCCAGAATTCCAAATCTTTTTTGGAGAGATCATTCTTTGGTGAACGGAGTTTGACCATAGATGCAGAAAGCTGAGGGTGCCCATGGAAGTTTACCCACTCCTTGAGTGTCCTTTGTGCATGCATGAGGGCTGAAGGAGTTTTAAAACCCAGTGTCCTTGTCTCTGGCCAGGGAAGTTCTCAGACATAATTCATACTCTAGAATCCCCACCCCTGATCATCACGAGTGGAGGCCATGGTGAGTCCAATGGTCTTTGGGAGTCATAGCTCACTTAGCAGAAAGGACATGGTCACATATGCTGAGGACTTTTGAATCTAGGATCTTAGATGCCCAAAGTATCATCAGACCTCTTGTTGGAAGACATGGGGATAGGGATTCCTTGTGCAGGCTAGCCACACCATAGCACTCCTTGAGATTGTTTCCTTGGACACAGAATGCACAGTGTAGAGACATGGCTCTCAGGTAGCAGTGCACCCAGAAGTCCTTGACTTGAGGAGAAGGAAGGAGCTTCAAATGCTTCCTGGCACTAACAAGGTCCAGTGGGAAAGCCAGCACCCTGATCAGGCAGTAGGTTCTCCATCACGGTGTGCTGTGTGGGACTGAACTCCTCAGTGGTTTTTCTCATCTGCATTCTTTCTAGAAGCACAGCCCACGTTTGCTTCAATGGAGCCACCATGGGGGTTCAATCTGCCAACCTTTCTGTCAGTCGTCAAGGACAAACCATTTGTTCCCCCCCCCCCCAGGGACTTTATAGTAAAAGACGATGATTATCTCACCCCGTGCGGAGCAGCAGAAATTGTTACCTGTAAAGATTCAGAAGATTCCACAGCAGTGTGCCCACTATATCTCTCCTGGTTCTCCCATCTGGCCAGCTCAGAATCCTGAGAGTTCATAGAAGAAATTAGACCTTCCCAAATGTAACCACTTAACAAAGCTGGCCCCATTTACTATTCTTGTAGAGGATATCCGCAAAGAGCACATGATGTGCTGTGGTATACAGCTATTTTGATGCTGAATATAATTTTTTTTAAGTACATCAAATCCGAAGATCATCCAACAACAGTTGCAACTGACTGGTGACAGGCAGATGCCAGAGATTCAGGCAGCATGCAGGAGAGAATGTTGAATAAGAAGTATCACTGCTAATGTCAAATGGATCTTGGCTGAACAACACAGAGATGTCAGAAAAAATTTTACTTGTGTTCTATTGATTATGCAAATATATTTGACTGTGTAAGTCATGAGAAGAATGGAAATCATAGGATTTTAATTGTGCTCATGCAAAACTAGCACATAGATTAAGAAGTGAAAAAAAATAAAACCAAGGAAATTGTGCGTGATTTAAAATAGAGGAAAGAAATAGGAGGCAACAGATATTTATAGAGGTATAGCTACAGGCATGTATATGTGTAAGTCTGTTAATTTATACTGAGAGGGATAGAGGTCAATGTACATCTATTTATATCCTAAGTACTAAGAGAGCAGATGGACTTTGGTTCTCTGGTCAAGGGCTCCTTTAACACAAGAACACTTTGTTCTGATAACCTGACACTCTTTGAAACTCAACTTCCTAACGTGATCCCTGAAGACAAAATGGGTGCATGAGCAAAGGTGGTGAAGGAAGTGAATGGTGCCCGGCTATCAAAAGACATAGCATCTGGGGTCTTAAAGGTTTGAATTTAGACAAAGAGCCATCTAGGAGGGAAGCAAATAAGCCCACTTGGAAGAAGCACACCATCCTGTAGGCTCATGAGGTGTCAATGTGAGCAGGTAGCAAAAGATCAAAGACAAACAACTGTATCTTTGTGAACGAAGGGGGTGAGAGTGGAGACTCCAAACCCATCTGTAGACAATTGGTTGTCCTCCCCACAGAAGGGCTATAAGGAAGGGGTGATTCAACCAAGGTGCAGCATGGCACTGACAAAACCCACATCATTCCTCTAATTCCTGAATGCTTTCTTCTCCTCTCCCCAGACTCCAACTACCATGACCTAGTCCTACCTTGCAAATCTGGCTAGACTGGAGCACACACATTGGTATAGATGAGAGCTCTCAACACATGGAATTCAGGACAGATAAGTCCCCGGGGAACAGTAGTGGGAATCGTGCTATCATGAAGGGAAGAGGATGATCAGGAAAGGGGAACCTGTCACAAGGTTGGCTATATGATCCCCACACCTGAGGGGATGGATAACAGAAAAGTGGGTGAAGGGAGACAACAGACAGTGTACGATTCAAAATAATAATTACAGTATATAGTTAATAAAAAATTCATGAGGATGAGAGTGTAAGGGAGAGATGGGGGGAAAAGAGGCGCTTGTGATGGTCACAAAAGTACAAATAAGGTTGATACAATTGATTATGGAATGTTGTAAGAGCTGTAAGAGCCCCCAATGACATGATTTAAAAGTAAATAAGATAAAGGCAAATGTGTTAAGGCCATATTGTCTAGTCACACTTATTCCCTCTGCATGCTGAGCAGATATTCAGAGCTAGATTAATGAAGACAAATGCTGTACGAGGGTTAGAGAATGATTTACTAACAACCTGAGATCTGCAGGTGACACAACCTTGCTTGCTGAAAATGAGGAGGACCTGGAGCATTTAAGGCTGAAAATCAAGGATCGCAACCTTTCGTGTGGATTACAGCTCAGTGTAAAGGAAACAAAGATCCTCACATCTGGGCCAAGAGGGAACATGACAGAAAAAGGATTGGCGTTGTCCAGGAAATTCCCTGATGCCTATGGACACAGCAGTCAGGAGATCCCACGACTCCTTGCGTTCAGAAGTCTGTTGCAGCTGGTCTCTTTAAAGTGTGGAAAAGCAGGCATGTTTACTCTGAAGACTAAGATGCCGAGCCACAGTCTTCTCCATTGTCCTCATATGATGTGAACATTGAGCACCGAATAAGAAAAACCAAAGAATAATCCATGCATTTGAATTGTTGTACTGGCAAAGAATAGGAAAAGTAGCATAGACTGCCCAAACCACCAGTAGAGTACTTTTCTGGAAGTTGTACAGTCAGGATGCTCCTTAGAAGCAAGGGTGGCGAGACTTTGTATTACACACATAGGACAAGTCTCCATGGTTGGTAACGTGAAGAGGAAGACCGTGGACGAGAAGACTCGATCGTGTCTGTGACAATGGGCTCAAACATACCAACACTTATTAGAAAGGCCCAAGACCAGGTGGTGTGGTATTCTATTGTGTGTACGATCACTCTGACTGTGAACTGACCCACCGGCATATAAAGACGACAATCACATCAAATTGCAGCTTCAACAGCAGAGCAGAATGACGAGGTCAACAAATGTACAAATATGCTTGACACAATGGATGGATGGATGGATGGATGGATTATGATAAGAGTTGTATGAGCCCTCAATAATAATAATCTTTAAAGGAAAGTGAAAAACAAAACAAAATAAAAAACAGAGCTGAATTGAGGCCTGTGTGGACTCTGAATAGAAAGCTGGTTAGAGGGGATGCTCCTCTCCTGCCTGCTCACACTTTACTCAGGTGCAAGCACGCATTTGTGGGTCTCAGCGATCCATTATGGGATACAATAATGGGAATTGATGCAACAATTGTGTGCAAAAGTAGTATAGCCACTTTATAGGAGTCAAACTAGGTGGCTGGTACAATTTTGATGGCTGTAGGGCATGAAGATTTTTACTACACAACCATTTTCTACAAAACCAAAATTCCACAGATTCTACTGCAGAGAAAATGAATCCCTGAACTTTGTTGTCTGAGCCATCACGGTAAGGCTCTGTTGATCTCCCATGACGACAAATCAAATTGACTTTTACCAGTTTTGCTTTCAGGGGCTCATACTTCAATTTTGATGCTTATCTCACAATAAATGCTATAATTATAAGTGAACAAATGAAAAGATGTCATAAAAGAAAAATTTAAAAGATCAGAAAAGGAATACAAGTTACTATGTTTTATTTTTAGCCAGATCTTTCATTGCTAACATGCTATAATTAAAAACACTTATTTCTCTTCTTTGCTCTCACAAATCCTTCAGTGATTCCATCACAATTAAGTTGCCGATCCACAGCTCCTTCCATAGATAATCAGGATAATGAATTGGGTCTTTCTTGACTCATTGTGATATGATGAGGGCTTTTGAGTCTCTTTAGGGACAAAAATGAGCATTCTGTTGCTGCAGTTTATGATAATTAAAGTTAGGAATATGTGTGAAGCAGTTTCAACATTTGGAAATTTGTATAACATTTTATCTCCTACTATGGAAGCATACGTGTCATTTGAGTAAAATGTTACTTTCCTAAATCTGTAAACCAGTTTTCATGTAAGAACAGAATTGTCATACTTCTCCATAAACTTAAACCAACACTCAAACCTGAACAAAACACCCCCACCATCAAGTGAATGCTGACTCATAGAGATCCACCATTGGTTTCTGAGCTCCAGCTGTTTACAGGAGCAGACAGCCCAGGCTTTCTGCCGTGGAGAGGCTGCTGGTTTCCAGCTGCCATGTGGATTGAAGCCCAATGCTTAACCACGGCACCATTGGGGCACCTACATATTTCTCCACAAAGGTTTGTGTTGATTTCATGGGAGGAGCCACAGCCCATGTCTCAGATGCCTCCAGGCATCCATTCTTCTTCAGGTATAGCTCGATTGTCTAAGGCACAGCATCTATTTGAAAGAATTTCATCTGCTGTCTTCCGTCTTTTCCAGCAAGATGCTGGGAGATCAATGAGGGTGTATCTAAGTGGGAAGCTGATCTCTGGCACCGAGTTGGGGCTTCTGAAGCACTTTCATCCTTTAGGGAGGGCTTTCTAATACTTCTGAAACAGCCCATTGCTTGGTAATCAGCATTATTTTGTTGTGCTGTTGATGTTTTTTTTAAAATCTCTTCAAATGATATTGACACATTAAAGACCAAATATTTTAAAATCAAGAAGTTAAAAATCAAGCAACCAAATCAATGTGAAGGGGTGGGGAAGTAGTGGAGATCCAAAACCCGTCTGCAAGTTAACACACTGAAGACTGAGTAAACTTGGGATCTGTCTGCAATGTGTTAATATGCTACTGAGGACTGATAAGAGGTCTATGTGTCTCTGCCTGACTTTAAAGTTTACTCCTGAATCTTGGCGCACTTGAAGGGTCCCAAGGAAAAACTGTGATATCATATAGCCACCATTGACAAACTACGTATGCCAGCGCTGGGATGTGTTGGCAACATTTGGGCTCCTTTGTAGGTGTCTCCTATTTTGTTTCTTCAGCAAATTTTCCCAAGACACGCAGAACCTTAGTGCAAGCGCACAGGGTTGTGCTTGCTTCTTCAGGATGTCCTTCCCCATGCACATTGGTGAGGCAGTGTAACTCCTGATCATCCCCTAAATGTGTGTAAAGAATGGCCCATCATTGAGCAGAGGCAACAAAGACTGTTCGTTGTAAGGGAGCAGTCAGTGGTTTGCAGATAGCAACCTTCTCTGCTGCATCCTGTGAAGGCAAGTGGATGGTTAGCCCAGAGCATCACGGCCGCATCTCCAAGAGGTTCTAAAGGGTCTCTCATATCTCTAACTTCTGACACATGGCCACCATTGTCAGAGGACTGGCCTTTACACTTAGAAACAGCAAATGTTCAAAATTTGCCTAAATAGGGAAGTGCTTGCCTGGCGATATCTTCACTGGGAGGACTTTTCAAGCTCATGAAGGCCATAGATACCTCAACAGGTTTCCCATGGGTTACAGACATGAATCTTGAAAGTATTCACCGAAAATCATGGACTTAATCATTGACTGAATCCATGAACACTTCACGTGTTGTTTTCGACAGGCATGATGAGTGATCCTTTTTGAGTTGACACATGTGAGCTGTGACTTGCTAACCATTTCAGGTGGATACCCAAATTTCCATTTTGTAGGGTACCCAAACACGTCATTTCTTCCTGAAAAAAGATGGTACACATTCACTGGTTGTTTTTATAAGAGCAAAAATGTGTTGGGAAATGGTGCTCCAATGCTGACATTCTTCATTCTTTCATGTTTGCAGTTCCATGAGGGAGACATGTGCTTCCAGTTTGCCTCTTTCTGCCAAAGCCACGTCTTTGGTGTAAGTATGTGAACAGAACTGCATTCATGTTTATCAGCTGGATTCAAGGGGAGCCGATTGCTATATCGAGCAGGAGCACATTGAAAATCCAGCATTTTAGGACTGAAGGGTTTGCAAACAGAACAACAAAGGGAGCCGATTGACGAGGGAGGGAGCAGCCACTCCCTCTTGTCTATTGCACAGTGAGTTTTGTGCTCTTGGAATAGATTCTGGAGGAAGAACCTTGTTTGTTTACAGTACAGAAACTCTCTACTCAAAAGTTGAAAGAGTCCACTGTGATGGGAACCAGCACTCAGACTGCTTTCAGTCCAATAATTTACATCATTAGAGGAAAAATGATTCCCCGAAGCAGAATTGGTATTCATGATGTTTGTGGGGTCCTGGAAACTGGCAGATTCTAAAAGAGTTTCACTTTACACACTGTCAATATTATTTTTACTACAACCTTAACCGGAATTTTTTTTTGTATCCATATTGTCTTTTCATTTCAGCACGCATGGAACTATCACAATGAGGTGCACCCGTTACACTCGACCGGTCAGCGGAAGCAGGCTCTTCTAAGTCACTGTGCTCTTCAAAGGAGGTAACCTTGGGATCTGCCGTCTTCAGGAATCCGCAAGCCTCCTTCTTTGCGTCTTCTCCTAGTGTTCATTTTTGTGCTTCACCTACTTGCTGCGATTTCATTTTACCCGGATGTAAAATCCTGACCTGTTGAGCATTTGGTACCGTCATACCAAGTCCGTCTAAGAAAGTCAAAGTAAATAATATAGACAAAACCAGTTGAATTTATCAAGTAAAATTTGCTTCCAAACTGGGACATTGGCACACAGTTCCTATTTTTGAAAATTAGGACAAAGAATGTTCTGGAATATGTGATTCTGTTCTTCAGGTATGCGATAAATCCAAACAAGGGTGTTGGTAAGACGGCCAGCAATCATCATTCTTTTGCTTGGTGGCCTGCCCTTCATAGCTCTCCGTGCGTGCTTCTGGTCCTGAAATAACCCTGAACAACCTGCCGCTCTCTTTCCATCCTCTGACACTGAGTCTGCACTGTTCACCACACCACTGTGGGCGACCCCGGGCGGGGAGCGGGTGGAAAGCCCACAGTGAGGCCGGCGCAGGCTGAGCTCTGCGTGAAGACCGTGTGGCTGCCTTGGTGGAGGACAGGGGCAGGCACTTCCAGAGTCACTGTGTGATTGCGTGCTGCTGTGGGCTTGTTCCCACGTGGCAGACAAAAGCCAGAAGAGCTGTTGTAAGCTGTCAGCCAGGAATGACTGCAAAAGTCCAATGGCTGTCATTTACAAGGTTTAGAAAATGCACCTTCCATTTGTTTGTAGAATTGTCCCATTTTCATGTCTGGAGATACAGGCGTCATTCATGTCACAGAAGTACCACTCCTGGATGAGGGAGTCTATTTGACAAGGCATGACAAGACCTAACTGGAAGTCAGTCCGAAAGAAAATTAAGTACAAGTGTGTAATTTTTATCATCAAAATATCCATTCATACTACCTGAAGGGTTTGTTCCATTTTTTTACACAGAGATGCATAAATATTCTGATAAAATATAAGTGCAATATTCTAAAAAATGCCTTTCATTGTTTTCTTGGAAGGGGGATTTAGAAACACAACCATGGCTACAAAATGTATTTCTCACAGTAAGTAAATATTGAATTCTGCATCCTTGTAATATATCTTTGTCCTTTATTTGTGGGAGAGAGATAAACTTCCAGTGTGTGCCTGCCCTATAGCATTGCCGTAAGTCAGAACCGACTCAATGGCAATGGGTTGAATATTTCATTTATTAGCAGATGCAGGGTAATGTCAATCACTACGTTAGGTGTGACAAACAATAAAAACCAAAAGCTCCCCTGATATATAAATTAAAACTTTCATGTGATATAAAAATTACTTTTTCAGTATTTTTGGATCGCTGAGGTAGCAGTACAATATCAGCATGTTATTGAGGTTCGTATTATATTTGATGTATTTAGATTGTGTTCACACAGATGCCAAACCTTTTTCCTCTTTAGCCATTGAGGGTATATTTTTTAACAGTTTTATTTTACATAATCCACATATCATAACATTTAGTAGTTCAAGCATATCAGGAAGAGTTATACACTCAGTACCACACTCAATTTTAGAACATTTTCTACTTTCTTACACTCATTGATATTAGCTCCCCATTTTCCCCAACCTCTTCTGCCTTACACCCAAATAATCACCACCCAGTTAATATCTCTGTAGGCTTACCTATGCTGACATTCATATAAAGGAAACATGCTGCAAACAACCCCAATAGCAACAACAGCAAAGACTAACCACAATAACTAAGTAAACCAGAGAAAAACCTCAATCGAAAAGAACACATTAAAAACAAGAACAACTTTAAAATGAGTCAAAAGGGAGATCAAATGATAGGTTGTTAAATTATAACCTTACTGTAGCTGCAAGATTCCACTTACCAATGTCCTAGTCCTGGGCTATGGTCAGAGTTTCATCTGAGGATTAATTCCCACTTTTTGGGGGGAACTGAAATAACTTTTGAATGAGTCAAAATGGAGATTAAATAAGAAGTTACATTTTAACCTAAATATTTCTACTGTAATCAACTTTACAACGCCCTCTGTCTGATAACAAGGCTACTCACATCTTTATGGTCAGAGGAGACCCACTAGAGACTGAATTTATATGTGAATAATGCAAATGGATTTTGGGCTTCCACTTTTGTCCATAACCTTTTGCAAACCAGGTGTTGGCAATTTTAGTTCTGACACATTTCCTTCTTTGGATTTGGATTATATTATGTACAATCTTTGGGTCCTACTGGCTGCCATGCTTCTTCCATGTGTACTTAGTTGATGTCTTGCTTTGATGGGTGCCTTTAAGACCCCAAATGCTATTCTATCTGCTAGCCAGACACCACTGGATTTCTTCATCACATTTTCCTTTAACACCCACATCTTCCATGATCTCTTCATGAGGGTGAGCATCAAGCAGAGCCATGCCATAAGAACTAGCTGTGCTTAGATTGGGGTTAGGATTAAGTGTGATCCCAATACATTCATATCTCTATGGCTTATATATGTCTCTGGTTTACCTTAGAGACATCTTTGTCATTTTATGATGGAACCTACTTTGAAGCTAAAGTGTCTATAGCTTTATTATTAATCACAAAACTTAGAATGTAACTCTGCATATAAATGCTCTGCAATTAAAAACTCACTCAATTAAATTCATTGCAATTTGACTTACTGAAATATCTCAGTTTTTTTTGCATCATATGGAATTGGAGTTGCCAATGGTTGTTTACCAGGGCATATGCAAGAGCATGCACATGTGTTTGTATTGTGGCGAAAAGCATTGCTGGTCCTTTTTGCTGGAGTCTCCACATCAACAGACAAGATTGTACAAAATGCTTCTTTGCTATTTATTAATGTCATTCCTCCTTGTCCAGTAACCACTCATGTTGGAATCAGTTGCAATCTGGGTGAATTAGAAGGAAATAATGCAGGGATTCTTCAAAAGTTCAAGGAAATGCACATTATTTTCTTAAAAATTTTTGGAACCAAAATAGCCTCATACTAAATTGTTATAACATGACCAACCAGGTTAATTTGAGGCACTGAGAAGGATAGATCAGACATCATCTGTCTGAAAAAAAGCTCTATCAGAAACATGTGGATTCTACTGAGGTTGAAGCAAGTAAAAGCTTCAGATTTATAGTGAAGCTTGTGTGGAATAATGATGTCCCTAAGCTTTAAGTAACTGAGTTTCTGGGCACCATGCTCCAAAGAAATCAGCAGTTTACACAGGAGTCCTTCATTTTAAGAGGGGCAGGATGAGCATAGAGATGAACCCTCCAGTGGTGGGTTAGTGATCCAAATTTTCAAGGGGCAATTTTGTTAGCATTTTAACGGAAGGGTACCAAGAATTGAGACATTAATAGACGTGATAGGCAACTCCACAGACTTCCCAGTGGGTCCCGCCTTCAACATTCTAATGGAAAGCATGAAGGTGAGCTACTTGGATGCTCAATAGGTGTCCAAAATGAGGCACCCAGATCAACTGTAGACAAGAGGAGAACTTTGCATGGAGATGAAAGCTGATGTGATCAAGATCCCGGAGTGTTTCTTTAGGTAACTGTAAGCATGGTCCTATAGATATGATCTTGAAGACAAAGTGCAATCGAAGCAGTGGCTACCAAGCCATGGATATGGTGCCATCAAAGCAAGGGGTGATCCATCAAGATAAAGAATCCTGACTGCAGCTTGTGTGGGTTGCTTAAGGCACTTTCTGTTGAGCCGAAGAGCAACAGCACCTCTTTCCTGTGGAAGGGTTCTGAGGATGTGAGTGGAGGCTGGATGAGCGAACCTCCTTGAAAATGTTACCAGAGACGCCTTCTCCAGGATAATGAGCCAACACATTGGATTTTTCTGTTCATCAGACAAGATTCTCAATGGGAAAGCATTAGCATTCACCTCAAGAGCTGGATGCGTCTCCTCATAACTTCCTTTCTGTTCCCTAATCTGTAAAAGGCACCCACTTGTCTTTAGATAATGATGCAAAATGGACTATATTTGCACGGGATCAGTACCCCGGACCCTCAGGTCTTAAAGGGTGGATTCGTATGATCACTTAGAGAAGTTTTTCAGTCTTGAAGGCGTTGATGCTGAGAGAAACAAAACAAGCTAAATCTGTGTGTGCATGTATGTGAGTCTAAGCCCAAACTCGCTATCACTGACTTGATGCTAGCTCACAGGGCCTTTTAACACAGGGTAGAACCGACCCTGTGAGTTTCGGAGGCTGTAATTGTGGGAAGATTACAGCCGACTACTTACAGATGTCGAAAGACTCATCTTTCTCTGAAGGCGAGACTGGTGGTTTTGAACTGCTCACTTTGCAGATGGTCGTCCAGTGTGTGGACACTAAGCCACAGGACTCTTGTATCAGTACATTTATGTGCATATGTGTATTCTTTTGTGTTTGTGCATATGTATGTATATAGCTTGTTTTAATTCTAGTTTCCATGAAATTTTATAACTCCCCCTCATATACTCCAAGATAAGCAGATTGTGCTATACCGATGGGGACCTTACAACTGAGATGTTGAGGAAGATGTTAAGGTGGTGAGGAGTTCTTGACTTTGTTTCACATCGGTTCTCTCTCACAGACTGGATCAGTTTCATTTAGTGTCCCAGCAGTTCCCTTCTCTGTCCCACTCTCGTGTCATTGGGTCCTCTCTACGTGGCATCGAGGAGACTCACTTTGGACAAGTGGCGCCTCTGTATTATTGATGCCCCAACCGCATGCGTATTTGGTAATCCATCCTTCATTAGAAGTATTTGTCTCCCCTTCTGATGGATAGAAAATTACTCCTAGGGTCTTTGCTTCAGTGCTTGGCTAACTTCCTGCTCTGACACAGCATGGTCTGATTGGCCTTGGCCCTCTGGTAATTCCTCAGTATCCTTTCAGCCTACTCTTCTGATGTCATGTTTCAGGCATGATGACAGGAAGTGGTGCATATGCTGGGTATGTTTCAGAGGGCAGAGGAGAAATGGTACAGCGCCTTAATGTCTTCTGACACTGGTGAATGTTGAGGGAGGGGCCCCAAAGGCAGATGACTTAGTGTAGACCAGGGCATTCACTTGAAGGAAAATTACAACTGAAACACTCTAACATTAGTAACCTTTGACCTATGCCAGAACATTCACTGAAGGGTAAACCATGTCTTAGACAATGCAGAGCTATGACACCTCGGGTCTATCCCGGTTCAATCATTTCCAGGTAAAGAACTTGTTGCCATACCTTGGACCGTTTACCATTAAAAGATAATCCAGTCTTTTCATACTTATTAAAGTTTTTTTTTAGCAAGCATATGGGAATACCATATTGACTCGTGGATGAAGTGACTTATAAGATTGACAATTTTGAGTGGATACAAAGCAAAAAAAATGGCTACATACAGGCCCAGGTTGCAGTGCTCATAGCCTTGCCACTTACAGGACAGCAGTCTAACCCATTGTTATGATGGTGATTCTGACAGACAGCAACCCCATAGGACAGAGCAGAATGCTCTCTTGGGGTTCTGAGGCTGTCGATAGCTTTATCTGTCTTCCCTGGAGTGTCAAGTGGGTTTGAACCATCAACCTTATAGTTTGCAGCCCATTAAACCACCAGGACTCCACTTACAGAGGAAGGGCCTTAAAATGTATCCAGATGCCACATCGTGTTGGAAGTGGATAGCTAGGCTATGCGGAGTCTCAGAGTAGTTCCAATTTGTGAATCACAGTACTAGCTCCAGTGTTTCAGCATAAAACTCTTCCTTCACAAGCAGAGAGTCATGCTAGTAGGAGTGGCTCTGGTGCTGAGTCCCGATGGAGACCAAATGTCTAAGTGTGAGGTATAAACATTAAATGCCTAAGGAGACAGTTTCTAATCATGAACTGGCCTTTGCCTGACTCCCCCAATCCTAAGATGGACTGACACAGTGTTAGATAGAGCTCAGATCTCTAGTCCTTCTCTTGCAAGTTTAACACCCATACACAACCACCCACACACAACCACACCCACACACACAAATAGTGACTCACCAACTTCCTTCAGGTGCCATGTCCTCGAGCAGAAAGCAGTCACCGCTGTTGAGTCCGTTCTGACTCACTGTGACCTAATAGGCTGGAGCAGAGCCTTCCCTGTGGGGTGCTGAGACTGTACATTTTTATAGGAGTAGAAAGTATCATAGTTTTCCAGCAGAACAGTGATGGTTAAAAACTTGATATGGCACTTAGCACCCCAAAGTGTACATTGCTGTGCCACCAGGCTTTCTCAGATGCCAGGGTAACATAAAGGAAATCTAATGTCATTTGAGAAATCCAAGGGGTGGACCGTGATTGATCCAATCAACTCTTCTCCCCGACTCCCTTGAATGTGTTTTGCATGTTCTGTTTTCCCAGCATGTGGGGGATCTTTCTTCAAAGACCACTATCTGTGGGGCCCTCTGGCCTGAAGATGCAGAGCTACAAGTGCCTAGAAGTTCCTATTTATGTGGAGGATGTTTGCCAGTGACTGAGAAGTTCCATAGAGGAAGGCCAGCTTCTATGACCCAGGAGTCATCCTGAAGGTTGAAGGTAAAGCTATTCTCTGCAGGAATTTTTCTGAAGTCACACACTTACTTGGCCTTTTCCTGGTCCAGTTCCATTCTTTGATGCATTTATCTTGGGAGCAATTTCCTTCGTTAATTAATCGTTGGGCAGGTGTCTTCATTTCAGCTTTGCTTCAACTTTGCTTGAGCTATATATACTGTTTGTCTTGCCCTATTCACTGGAATAGAAGAGCCTAGATGGATGAGATTGTTTCTTATAATTCTGGGGTGTTTTAATCACTGGATGCCTCACAAAACAAAGATGTAGTAAGAACTTGATCCATGGTGTCTCAATACAATTCTCAACTCACTTCGAAAAATAGCAAATGCTGGTGTATTTGTATACAATGGGAAAGCGATAAAATGTTTGCTTACTAAGTATCTGATTTGGACTTTTTGTAGAATTTTGAGAAGTGATTCTCTTTTGCATTGTTCATTTTATTTTGACATCTTCCGGCATGATTCAGAGCTTCCTCATTATATATGGTCCATCACATTCCTATCAAGGTGGAGAATGACATAAAAGGAATACCTTATGGCAATAAGAATTTACTTGAAAAGTAAAGTTTGATTTTTGAGGCTTCCCCAGCATACAAATGAATCTCCCTTTCCTCTTGGCCATCATAACAGTCACAGAAAATTACAAGATGAATCATTCACATCAGTCAGAATTTCATGATTGGGAGATCTTGCACAAAGTCCCTGATCAGACAGTGTATGGGACAAGATGCAATTGAAATCACAGATAAGACTCGCCCATGATAAAGATGACATAGCCAACTCCCATCACACAGACAGGGACACATCGCTACTCAGGCTATTAAAATAGCGCAGGCATGTTTCAAAGGGCTATTCTTGACTTGTTTTCCTCATATTCTGCAACTGTGTGCTGGAAGAGAAACTGAGTTTCGGGGCAATAAGAAATCAGTGATTCCAATGACCTAGATTGCATTTTGACGCGGCGGGGCGGGGTGGGGGGAGGGGGGCGGCTCGGCATGGAGGGCGGCTGCTGAACAGTACTCCTAAGTATAAATGGCAAGACATCTACGCTGCCCCAAGAAGTCGCCGCTGGGACAGATCATTGACAACAGCTCTTGAGAGAACCTTCAGTAGTGCTCCCAGCTCTTGCGCACCCTGTGGGTTTGCAGGCTCTGCCACCTGGGGAGTGGGCATCCCTTGGGAATGGAGTCTGGTCACTGAGCCAGTCTCATGCTGGAGTAGAGCTTTTCATTCCTTGTGGGAGACACTCCTGTTCCTTGTACCACAGACTGTGGCCATTCTTCCAAACTGAATCCCAAGGGGAGGCACTAGGAAGCACACAGGCCAGTCCAGGTGTCAGGTAAGAAGCGATAAAGGCCACTGTCAGGAGCATGAGTGAGAAGAGACAATCTCTGTGCCCAGGTGTATGGCAGAGAAGAGGTAAAACCATGCCATGCGTAGCTCTGGACGAAGCAGTGTTATTTGTTTCTACAGGAAGATAATCCTTACTTCCCTGCCAGTCGCCCCACCTACACTTTCTCCCATGGCTGTCCACGCCCACAACCTCTCCAGCCCAAACCCACCGATACACTAGCTTGAAGGAAGGCATCCCGGTGGTACTGCTGGGTGGGTGGGCATTGTACTGCTGGATGCAAGGCCATAGATCTACAGCCTTGCAAACCCCACCTAGGGGACCTGTGAGTCAGGACCAGCTAGAAGGTAGGGGTTTGGTTGAAGGCATGCCAAGGGCCTGATGTGGTGGCACAGTGGTTAAGCTAAGGGCTGCTGACCACAAAGTCTGCAGTTCAAAACCATCAGCTACTCTGCAGGAGAAAGGAGAGGCTTCTTACGTCTGAACAGAGTTACAGTCTCAGAATCCCCGAGAGGCAGCTCTGCTCTCTCCTGCAGGGTTGCCAGGAATGGGAATCTGCTCAATGGCAGCGAATTTATTTTAAAACTTTTATTTGAAGGTCTAGTGGATTGTGTGCTGGGCTGCAAACCACAAGAAGAGATTACGCTCTTAAAGACTTACAGTGTCAGAAGCCTCTGGGAGCCGTTCTCGTCTGTCCTGTAGGGGGACTGTGAGTTGAAATTGACTAGTTAGCTTTAGTCTTTTGTTATGGTAAAGGTGCCTTGGTGGCATGATGGATCAGACCTAGGGAGAAAGATGAGACTTTTTAAAGAGTCACCATCCTGAAAGCCTATCAGGCAGTTCTCCTCTGTCCTGTAGAAAGATGGAGCCAGACTTGCTCCACGATTGGTGCAGTGGCATTCCTTCAAAGGTCCTTCTGTCTCTGTCTCTGGAACTCCCATAGTATGATGAGGTGGGACTATGCCAAAGAGTGTGCATAATATTAGTGGAGGGGATCGGTCAGTTTTCATTGCCACTTGCCTATCTCTAAGGATGTGAGTCTGGACAGGAAGAGAGAGGAAGCTCAGGGCCACTCGAAGAGAAGTCTCCACACAGCACGTTCTTGACCTCCTTCTGCAGTGGCAGAGGCTATGGCCAGGAGACCTGTGGCAGACTAGAGGCATGATACTGAGAGTGGAGAGCGTGAGGCAGCAGGAGAGTGGGTGGGCTTCCTGGTCCCCAAAGGGGACCGAGGGGATGCAGAGGCCAAGAGACTCCCCTGGCGGAGAGGTGGAGGAGCAGAGAGGGACTTGACTGCTGGCGAAGGAGAAGTACTGCTGTGCACTCAGGATCCAATCCTGACTTTTTACGGCCCTGGCTTGTGGTAGCCCGTTTACGCCCTTAAGAACCCTCCGACCATAACCCTTCTTAGTTGTGAGGATTGTCTGTGAGTTCTGTGTGGGCATTGCAACAATGATCAGACCCAACACAGACAAGGCACATTTGGTGTCAGAACAGGGTCAGGAAAGATGGAAGGAGGAGGTCTGTCTGATTCCTGCCTCGTGGGAACAGGGAAGCCAGCCAAGATCAACTATGGACCCTCCAAGCCATTTTATGTGATCATAGCAGGTTTTATTTTAGTTTGGGTAAAGCTCCACAAGCCTTCATTTATTCTCTCCCTTACCTTTTCCCTCTCCATGTGTGTGCACACGCATGCGTGCATGTCCCATGGAACAGGTTGGTCCTTTGGCTCTTCTGTATGGTATGAAACTTCAAGAGTGTTATCACAGGTATTTTTAGTAGTGATTGTCTTCTCTCTTCAAGTTGTCATTTGCATTGCATTTTCTGGAGTCCTTGGGTGACACAAGAGGCTAAGCCCTGGGCCCTCCTCCCAAAGGTTGGCCGTTTGAACCCATCCAGAGGTGCCTTAGAGGCTGTCTGTTGGTCTGTCTCTGAAAGGTCCAGCTTTGCATGGAGCACAGTGTGGATCTGCACCCATGAGATCACATGAGTCCTCAGCGACTTGGTGGGCTGTAGTAGCTCAGTGGTAGAATCCACGGCTTCCATGCAAGAGAACTAGGTTTGAGTCCTCGCTGATGCTCTTACAGGCAGCCAGCCCCTCTCTGTCATGCGGACTTGCAGGCTGTTATGATACTGAACATGTTTCAGGAGAGAAGGCAGACCAGGGAGAAAGGCCTGCGAATTTGCTTTGGATAACCCCGAGGCCCATATTGGTCCTTTCATCACCCAATCATAGTGAAGGCTGCTTCCCATTCTGTTTTCCACAGGGTCACTAGCCAATCTTGTGCTGAAAGGGCTTCAAGGGACCATCCATCATGTTTTTAAAGTCCATGTCCTCTAGGTTCTATGCATCCTTCACACTTGGAAGTTTAGAGCCGTAGTCTGCATTCTGGGAAGTCTTAGGTTCCTGGTAGATAGAACTGCTCTGAATTCAGGAACAGTTCACTGCAGCTTGGGTGGCTCAGTGGGCTAACAATTGGTCTGCTAACTTCCTGTTCAACCGTTCAAGCCCTTCAGCCCCTCCTTGGGCACCATATGCTCTTTGGGAGAAAGACAAGGCTGCTTTTTCCGGAAAGAACTGACAGAGTTGGAAACCCTACACAAGCCCCTTTTAGTCCCAGCTGACTTGAAGGCATGTGACCACGAGCACAGCCTGAGCTTCCAGTTTTATTGTAAATACAAAACTGTCCACTCACCTCTGCTTTCACTGAGCATGGGCATGAAGCCACTGCAGGGTTGACTACAAGGCTCAGCCATGTCTGATCTCCACAGAGATTTAAAGTGAGTCTGGGCTGGCTGGGGGATTAAAACTTTGACAACAGTGGGATGTGGTATTGATAAGGCTTCACATGATTGAGTATTGAATTATGGTCAGAAAGCCCAGGTTTCTGCCTATTTTTTCCTATTAACTTACCACTTATGGCATCTAAGGAGCTTCCGTGGCCCTGTGGTCTGGGTGTTGGGGTATTAACTGGCAGGTTGGTGTTCCAAACCCTCCAGCTGCTTTTCAGGAGAAAATATGAAAACATGTCTTCTTCCCAGGGAGCCCTGGGAGCACTATCTAGGGCAGTGGTTCTCAACCTGTGGGCTGTGACCCCTTTGGGAGTCAAACAACCTTTTCTCAGGGGTCGCCCGATTCACAACAGCAGCAAAATTACTGTTATGAAGCAGCAAGGAAAATAATGTCATGCTTGGGGGGCACCACAACATGAGGAACTGAATTCAAGGGTCACGGCACTAGGAAGGTTGAGAACCGCTGAGCGTGGGTCACCGGGAGTCAGAATTGGCTCCATGGCCATATGCTCTGTTTGGGTTTTTATGGTATCTTCGTTGAATTCTCTGGCATTAGTTTATTCCATATTAAAAAAAATAAGCTCACATCTGTCTTGCTAATGTTAAAGGTTTTTCCCCCTGAGGATCAAATGGCAGCCCCAGGCTCAGCAGAAGACCACAAACATGAGGCAATTATGCTTTGCTATGATATTCATCTTGGCCCACATTAGACACTTCACAGATAGATTGGCTGGTATGGTTCAGAGTCACCGGAATTTAACATTCTTAAGATCAGTCATGCCATTTTGGTGGATCCGTGTCAGAGCTTTCCTCAGTTTAAAAATATATGTATCCATTGTGTTTAATCCATTCCCTTTACAATTATCCATGGACACAATCTGACCATTTGTAAGGCAAATGCTTTCTTGGGAGCTTGTTCCTACAGCTCTCAGAACTACCCTTCACCAGTGAATTGTGATTCCTTACAATGTTGGGATCACACAACAAAAATGGATAGAACAGTTCCATGAATTAGAGGGATTTTTTTATATTAAAATATCACTGGCTTTTATTTTTCAAAAGCAACAAATGGGCTTATTGTCCTCTTTACTGAGGATTACCGCACTCTGAATTGACTTTTCTCTTAGCAGAAAGGCTTTTTATATGAGCTTGGTGTGTGTGTGTTTGTCTAGAATGCTGGCCAAACCACAGTTCAAACCCACGAGAGACTACGCTTTCCTTCTGGCCTAATTTAACCCAGGCTGGTCGATCCAAACCATGTTTTGTGTAGCAGAGTCTGTCCTTCCCCGACATCCCCACCCCCCGGCCCAAAGCTGCCAGTGTGCTTGTGGCTGAACAGCACCAGGCAGAGGGGAATCACCTCTCCAGATTTCAGGGGGTCACCAGCCCCTCGTGATGGTGATGATGATGAAGGGCATGCAAAGATGGCCTCTTGATGGACTGATAGGAGGGTGGGAGCATTCTTTCTGACTGCCTTGCTCGCGGCCCTGTGGGGGTTGCCAGGCTGAGGAAGAGCTTTGGAGGCCCAGCTGAGCTACCATCATCAGAAGGAAAGGGGGGTCGTCAGTGTGACAGGTATGGCATCAAGGCCACCAGTCCCCTAGGGCCCCCACCCGCTGACAGAATGCCCACTGGGCCACAGCCTCTTGAGCAGGTCTTTTTGAAACTTGTTTGCCCATCTCTTTTCTCATCCAACTGAGCTCCCTTCCTTTTTTTTTTTTCCTTTTGAGCACAAACTTTCTGAAAGATCGGATGGAGGGCCGTGCACAGGCAAGTCCTCCCTCTGGCTTTTCCTTTCATTTCCATGTGTTCAGAGAACCTTCCAAAACTCCAATGTGAATGGAAATAGAGTTTGACAACCGGGGATTTTTCTGCTGCCCGCAAGTATCCCCAAATGAGGATTTGCTTGGTCGGCCCCCGTACATCATCACAGCCTCAAACCCTGGGAAGAAATTGCCTCGAAAAGCCCTTCCTCGTTCATTGTGGCGAGGGAAGTTCAAGGTTTAATCGCCTATGCTGTCCATCACACAAAGCTGTGCACGTCAGAGCACAGTCCGTGCTGGCATGCGCCAAAAGTGCTGGAGGAATACAGCAGACAACATGACCAAAATAAGGCTCACGTTATTCACTCGAGGAATACAGCATCTTTAGTTAGCAAGTAGATGTTACTGGGAGATTAACTGCTGAGGTTGAAGCATGTTGGTTGCTGTGTGGTGTTAGAGACGTCAGTGCTACCCCGTGTAGCACACTCAGGGCAGGCAGGCCTGTGGTGAGGGTCAGGACGACCCCAGTCTCCGGTGCCTGGGAATTCACAGCCATGCCTCTGCACAGACGTCTTCCTCTGCAACACCACTCCCAGAACTGTTTCTCTTCACATGGCTCAGAAAACACACTTTGTGGTGTAAGAGATGAAAATAATAACAATGTATAATTTATCAAGGGGCCACAAGGGTGGGAGGAGGAGGGAAAAGAAAAAAAGAGGAGTTGATACTAAGGGCTCAAATAGAAAGTAAATGTTAAGAAAATGATGATGGCAACATATGGACAAATACACTTGATACACTGATGTACTGAAAGTTATGAGGTTTTAAAATCCCCGATAAAAATGCTTTTTCAAAATTGCAAAAAGAAGGAAATTTGTAGCATAAACTTTGACTGATTCTTATTGGTCTCTGATCTAGAATATGGTGAGGAGGGAGATCCAGTGTGGGGAGGGAGAGATGCAGTGTGGGGTGAGAGAGATGTAATGTGGGGTGGGAGAGATGCAGTGTGAGGAGGGAGGCCCAGTGTGGGGAGGGAGAGATCCAGTGTAGGGAGGGAGGCCCAGTGTAAGGAGGGAGGCCCAGAGTGGGGAGGGAGGCCCCATGTGGGGAGGGAGAGGCCCAGTGTGCCATGTGAAGGAGAGACCTGTTAGGGGTGTGGGCAGAGACTGACACAGAGTCTGCACCAAGAAGACTTGGGCATCACAGGATGGCCAGGACCGCCAGGTGCTCCCATAGGGTGTGCCCTGGTGGGCAGCTAGTCTCACAGCTGACCTGGCCTGAGCAGCACATCCTGCAGCCTTGCGAACCGGGCCCTGCAGGAGCAAGACGAGGCTCTCTGATCCCACCAGCATTGACAGTCTCAGAAACCCACAGGGGCCCTCCACTCTAACCTTTCAGCTGGGGTGCTTTTTGGTAGCAATGCAAGATTGAAGGGCGCCCGTGTGTCTGCTCTAAGACACCCTGCAGAGTCAGTCCTGCGGGCACTTAGGTTTCCCTTGTCCCTCTCAAACAAGGTGCGCAGTCTTTTTTCTCTCGCCTTCCCCAAGTCACACGCTTCTGGTTCTGTTGTTGTAGACAGTCTGTGCTCTTCCTTCAAAAAAAAAAATTCCCAATCATTCCTTACTCCCTCCAAATCTGCCAGTGGCCAGCCCCTCGATTTTAGAGTGCCGTGGGCACCCATCTCATTCACCCCCATCACCTTTGCCTCTGCTTGTCCTGGGTGCTGGGTTCAGAGCTGCACTTCCCTCTGTCCCCCGGGCCAGCATCTGCGGCAGCCCTGCTCTCACACAGAAGGCCACCTGCCGTGGCCACTGCTCGAGACAGACCAGGGCTTTTGTACCTCATGCTCTTTCTCCAGGGTGGAGCTGGGCAGAACAGATTGCATCTTATTGTCCACGGAGGGAGAGGCCCCTCAGTGGGTCTTTTTTTCTTCCTCCTACTCCCTTGGCTCCTGAATGAGCTTTAGTTCCTCACCCTTGGGCGTGTCTGCACTCCTCTCTCGGTGGTTCGGGTAGAACTGGTCTCTCTGAGAAGCCTTGGGCCTGGGCCTGGCTTTCTCCTGCCCCCGTCTCCGCTCACCCACCTGCCTGTATCATTTTACTTGTAAATGTTCACTGCTATGCTAACTACTGTAACACCTCCCCCTCCTCCCCGCCCCCAAAAGCGCAGGGCAATTGTGTACAGTGCTGATGTGGAAACAATCGAACAGCTTGCTTATGCTTCTATTTGGCTTGGGTGGAAAATTAGAACAGCTTTACTCTGCGCCTCACATTGCGCCGCGAAGCACTCCCTGGAGTGCAGAGTCACAGCTGATGAGAGCAGCCTGCTGTGGCGGCAGCGTCTTGGGCTGGGTTGGAGACCAGGATGGTGTATTCAGAGGGCGGAAGAGAGGGGGGGCAGCAGGGAGGGTCACCTGGAGGCCGAGTGTCCCATAGCTGAGTTGCTGCCTGATGGCTAAAGGGCAGGAAGAGATACTTGGAGGTGGGACTGGCGGCGAAGGTGGAGAACCCAGCTGGGTGTGGAGCATTGAATGGACATAGAAGGCAATGCGGTCAGAGGAACATTTTAGATGCTAGTAATTAGTAGTTAGGGGCTTGATGAAGTGTGGGAGGTAGGAGGGAGCAGCGTCTATTTTCGGAGATGAGAGCGATAAGGCCTTTGCATGTTTTTTATCAGTTCATGTAGAATTTGACATATGGTAAACAGGAAAAGCTAGTGCTTAAAAAACCCATAAATATACAGGGTTTGGGGAAAAAACACCACAGAAGCAAGCCAAGCGCCCGGCAGCACCCTCCCCTGGACGTCCCAGGCGGGGTGAGCGAACACTGGGGTTTGAACTACAGCCAGTCGGCCGTGGGGAGACACACCACGCTCCTGGAGAACACACAGATGGACCTGGCCCTAGGCACCCGTGTCCTGCCTGCGGTGCTGGAGCACGGTTTAGCTTCGCTGGGCACCCTCCCACTGCCCACCCTGCTGCCAGCCAGTCTGGAGGTGGGCACCGAGGGGCTCCTCTCAGAAGGTGCTGCTGTGGGACGGCTTTGTTTCTTTATGCCAGGTAGACAACATGGCATGGCAGCTGGGTGGAGCTTCAATAGAAGTCCACACTGGTGCCGCAATCATATCCTCACGGACATGTGGTGGGTCCCTCTCATGGCTTTGCATGGCCATGTGAGTTGTCAATATGTGGTTTCCACAGAGTCTCTGACATGATTTCTCACTGTAGTTTTTAGAAATCAAAACATTTTTGGAAAGTGTCAAGGAAAAGGCAGTTCTTTCGAACAAGTCACTGTCTCTTTCCAAGCATTAACAAATTAAATCAATCCAAAGATAGTTGGAGGGGGGGGCAGTGCTGTGATGTTTATTTGCTTCCCTTTTGCTGCTGTACTTGTTGTTTGCTTTGTTTTCCAAACTGTGCATCACTAAGTGGTAGGAGGTGTCTCTCGCTCCTTCAGACATTGCCAGCTGACGGCCTGAGGGCTCCTTCCCTGTCCTGCCATCCTTTGAGAACGATCCTACCTGCTCTGATGCTAAGGTTTATTGTAAGGTTAAGAGATGTTGGATGAGAGAGTACTTTGGAAAGTAAAAAGCATTAAGAAAATATTAAACCCAGGACAGAGTATTTTTGGTAAATGAGTAATAATGGGAGTGTAAAATAGTTCATTGTGACTGGAGCTAATTCAGTATTACAGGAAATTCTAACTATATATCTTCCAAGTAAAAGTTTCCATCTTTCTTCAAGACAGGAAATTGTACCACGTTGAAATATGGGGGCAAAAGATTTTATTTTTAGGATTAGCCAAATCGTGTGAAAGTCCTCTATCAGTCTTCAGTCGTGGCTCTCTATGGGTATAGAGTGAAGGTAGTTATTCTGACTGGATGATGGAGTGCACAGGCTGCCTGGTTATAGTCAGGAGGATCTTTCGCTTTATTTTGGAGAGAGGAACTATTAGCCCCATTCTCCCTTTCCTAGTCTCTCTAGGGAGTTAACAATGCTTTCCTGGTGAAAAGACAAAGGAGCATCCTTCAGAGGAGGGTGTCCCTCAAGAGCTGACAGTGTCTGCTTGCCACCACTCAGCTGCACGGTAACTGTTATACTCCTCCCAGTGTGGACCTGTGCCTTGGCCCACAGGGTCAGGGAAGGAACATTCCGATGGTTCTTCTGGCCCCATTCTGTGTGCGTGCCTACAGCCGTGGTTGCTTTCCCTCCTGATCCTACCACCAGAGCATCATGTTGTAGAACGTGTGGGTCTCTCTTCCTTCGGAAGGTTCCTGATCCTTGTGAACACGTGTGGGTGCTGCTCAGCGCCGTAAGCACAAGCTCTCTGCTTCCTACAGGCAAACTCATTTGGCTCTTGAGTGATCAATAGGAACCACTTGTTTAATGGAGAGGAGGATACTGGTTCTGACTCTGCAGAAACCAGGTCCAGAGGGCTAATAGGAAACTAGTTTGGAAACAGTACAGCGTAACCATCAGTTCAAGCTAGAGAGTGATTTCTAGACAGATATACAGACAGACACACAGACAAGCAGAATGGGCAGAGGTTACAGAGCACAATTGTCTTCAGTGTTAAACAAAAGAAGCTCTCTCTTGCTTACCTATAACAGATTGAACTTTTCAATAGAATCCTTATCTAGAACAAAGTTTTATTGTTCAATCATATAATTGACTGATAAGGGGGCAAGAGATGAAGTTTTAACCCATTCCAAACAAGCTCATAGTTGAATGATCTGCTGGACTAAACACTAAGATAGGTTTTTACCGGAGAAAGCCATTGATTTAAGTTGGATTTATTTTTATTTTTATAAGTTAGATGCATGAATCAGAATCTAAGTCTTAAAAGATGAGTTTCAATTCCAACTTAGAGCTACAAGATTCCTTAGCCAATCAAGAAGGGCATCTTGCCTGGTGATGTAGAGGAGCAGGAAAAGCAAGAGGGAGACTCTATGAGATGGGTGGACACAGATGGACACGCCAATTGACCCAACTTAGCATTGGCTGTGAAGACAGTGCAAGAGGGGACATGGTATCCTTCTACTGAGCCCAAGGCCACCCAAGGCACAACTGCCTCAATGGCGACTGATACCCATAGCAACACTCTCATTTCAACAACTAAGAATCAGTTAGCTGCTGTGTCAACCCTCTTGGACTTGTGGACTTAAAGTAGCAAGTAGGATTGGGAAGGTGGCTATTCCTTCCTCTCTGCAGCGAGAAAGCCAGGTTTCAGAACATTTCTGAAATGTACAAGGCCAAAGGGACAGAAAAAAATGGATCAAAACGAAAGATGATGGCAACAGAAGCACAAAAGTGGCTGATAGGATGGGTAGTCTGGATGGTTAGAGGAGTTGCAAGAGTCTCCAATTAAACGATGTTTAAAACATGAACAAACAATACATTTCCATTCTTTGCATCTTGTCTGCCACAGCATATGGGACCCTCTGACCACAAGGATCCAGACTGCTGGCCACACAGCCTCAGCATCCATCTCCTGCACAGCTGTAGTACACAAGTCAGCCAGCATTGTACACCCAGTCCCTGAGTCTTTTCTAAGCCCGGTGAGCGCCCACATTCACTCTGCATTCCTGCTGCCCCTGTACAAGGGCTGCGCCTCCTCTGGCCTTCTCCTGCCCTTGCTCTCAGTGCACCCCAGGATTGGCCTCCATGTTTCCTGCTGCGGTCAACTGTGGGCCATGCAGGTCTTTCAAGCCTCTGAGCAGACACCACCATGGACTCTGCCCCAGTCTGAGACTGAAGCCAGGGGTGGAAAACAAAGGCAGGCTCTGCAAAGATCCCTCTGAAAGCACCAGGCAGATCAACACAAACCTCAACATCTGGAGAGGAGATCGCCACAGAATCTGTATGGGAATTAGGTGTTGTGTCCATTTGACTGGGCCAGGTTTCTGTGGTTTGTTCTCTCTGTCCACATTTTTTGGCACTGTGCACAAGGCCCTGGTTCAAGCTACTGGCTTTAGACTCATGTCTAAGGATATAAAGAGGTAATGTCATTTTTACTAGACCATGCACGTGACAATATCCTCCCCAATGACCAACCACAGATATAGCCAGGATAGTCGACCAGGTCCACTTATTGATATGGGACAAGTTTTGGGGCAAGTTTTACTGCCAAGCAGATCATCCTTGAGGACCCCTATGACAGGGGTTCTTAAACTTTTTAAACAGGGGGCCAGTTCACTGTCCCTCAGACCATTGGAGTCCCAGACTATAGTTAAACACACACACACACACACACGAAATGAACACACTCACTGCAGGTCCATGATAAGTTGGCTGCTAAGCAGGACAGCAGCGGTGGCAAAAAACACCCAGTGGGCCAGATAAATGTCCTCAGCAGGCTGCATGTGGCCCTCATGCCATGGTTTGAGGCCCCCTGTTCTGTGATGACAAGGCAGACAGGAGTAAGATGCCTCAAGGCAGTTGATAGAACTGAGGATGTGCTCTTTGCCCTTCCAACGATGTGCTCTTCATTAGTGCTGGTGAAAGAAAAGAGAAAAGTATTATCTGTGGAAAAGGATAGACATAAATGAATCACAGCCCTTCCTCCCCTCCCGCGCCCCCCAACCCATGTTGGGTCTGGTGCACACATTCCAAGTTTGCTGGCGTTTTGGAGGATGCCTCTCACCACAGTGTTTTTCCTGCCTCTTGTGATGGGTCCTCAGAGGTGAGTTGCTGGTAATTCTGCCTTGTCACACAGCTCAGATTCCATCCTGTTTGAAAGCCAGTCAGGTCTTTATGGCACCAGGACTAATCTTTGATCTATGCAGCTCTTAACTGAGGCTGAGACGCATGATAATAATTTCTTCGTTGCGTGTGTTTTAATGTTCTTGGGAATTTGTTTGACAAATTGTTCTAAGTGCAATTTTTAACCAATAAGCCCACATTTTATGCAAGCAATTGGATCCATCGAGCTACGCTGCTTTCTTTGTTTTTGTTTGTGCAGCTCTCGCTAAGTGTTGGCACATGTTCTTTCTGAATGCACACTCCATCATTTGTCTTCAGAGCTGGAACAGAACCACAGAGAGCACTCTGCCCCCTTCAACGGGGAGTTGAAGAGATGGGTTTCAGTCTTCGTGTCCTTCCCTGTAACATGCGATTGCATTGCTCCTAAAAGGAGATTGCTATTGTTGTTAGGTGAGAACCTTTGAATGCCTCTCCCCAAGGCGAAATAAATATTTATTTACTAAATATTTATATTTGCTTTAATATGGAGGATGTGTACGAGAATAGATAGATGCCTTCCCACCAGATCCGTTTCGGTGGTGAAAAAAAATGAGAACATCTTGCGACCCCGTGAGCCCTGGTGTGTCACGCTAACGGGCTCCTCCAGCCCAGACCCGGTTTGTAGATTGAAAAGTGACACCAGGTCTGGAGGAAGGGGTGGTTGTGGGGGAGACAGTTGCTCACCTGCCCACAAACAGAATCTTTGGTGTGGGGAGCATCATGTAAGGATTCACCAGAGTGGAATGGGTGAGTGACCAGCTTGCTCCTGCTCATCCTACTCAGTGGCCCTCACAAGGCTTCCTGGAGGAAGGTGACGTGGAGGTCAGAGACCAGCTAGGACCAGGAAGCCTGTGGTTGGCTGCATTCATGCACACGGGGAATCTGCTGTACCACCTGTGCACAGGCTCACATGGAGGTGGGGGGAACTCAATGGATCTTCATCTCGCTGCTTCCATTACCTCTTCTCCTTTCAAGTCCCAGCTCAGATCCTGTCCTCACCCACTGTCTCCCTGATCCTGACCTCTCCCCTCTGAGTGTCTGGCTTGATGGTCCTGGTGGACTTGCCCACCTCTGAGAACCACGGTCCGAGTCTCCCCAGCTCCTGCTTGTCCCACACTCAGCAGAGCCCTGGGCATGCAGAGGGTGCTAGAGACGTGTGCTCTTGTTGACAGAGGTGGTGTTTTCCAGTCCCCGAGTCTAACGGATCCTGGGGGGCATTGCGGTACACCCCGATCCTTGGAAAACATAATGGTTGTGACAAATCACATACAAGTTATAGCCAGGAGAGTTGACCAGTTCCACATGGATCTCGGACAGATTAGGGGGCAAGTTTTACTGCCAAGAAGCTCTTCCTTGCTGTCCTTCTGGTATCCAAATGGGAGGGCATTTGCTTAGCCCTCCCTGGCCCTGCCTGACATGCCGTGCTGTGGAGGGGCCCGAGCGAGGCATGTCAGAGGAGATCTGTGCTGCCCCACGTGCTCAGTGGCTGATTCCTCAGGTCATGAGACGTTCCTCTGAGAAAACTCTGGGTGGCCTTGAACCCCCAGTGCTATTGCTCAGAGTGCAACACTTACCCATTCATCACACCCAGGAAGACCAGCTTCCACATCAGGCAACGAGAGGTGCTCTGGTGGCACAGTGCACTGGGCATTAAGCAGATAGCCACAAGGGCAGCCATTTGAGCCCACCACTAGCTCCACAGGGGAAAGATGAGGCTCTCTGCTTCTGTAAAGACATATGGCATTGGCCATGGACAGGGGCCACTTTATCATGTACCACAGGGTTCCTATGAGTTGAGAATTGACTAGCAGGTGGTGAGTAATTTTTTATTTCCATGTGGCAACAGGGTGGGTCTGTGGCTATGCATTGGGCTGTGAGCTGCATGGTTGGCGGCTCAAACAATTGCAGGCCTGTGGGAGAGAGACAGGGCTCTCTGCCGCTCAAACAGCTAGTCTTGGAAATGCACAGAGGGGTCACCATGAGCCAGCATGGACTGGTTGGCTGCAAGTTAGTTCTGCTTTGTTTTGTTTTGTGGGTGGCACGCTGCCCCCTGCTTTGGGACACAGAAACCCGCCATGTGGCCAACTCCACAAGGTCTTCATTGAGGAGGGGGAGAGAGAGAGAGAGAGACAGAGAGAGAGACAGAGAGAGAGAGAGAGAGAGAGAGAGAGAGAGAGAGAGAGAGAGGTGTCTCCTAGAATGAAGCCAGGAGCACATGCATGTGAGCTCCCTCCTGTCTTCACACCAATATGTGGAGGAAAGATTCCCATGCTCCCTTTCCAACGTGGACATGGTGCTTTGCTCACTACAGGACACCAAGCCCAGCCCTAACCTGCTCGGGGCAAGTCTGTGTAGGTGCTTGCCAGTTAATCACTCCAAGGGGGAGCCGAGAAAGCAGATGGGTGGGTGGATCTGAATGGAGTCTCTGTTTCCCTGGGAGATGCCATGAATGGACAAAGAGGTGAAACCCCCAAGCCGACTGGCCAACATGTGGATGGAGAGGAAGGTGTGGCCTCCCTCAGAAAGGAAGTGAAGGGAGAGAGGTCATCAGAGGAGGGGAGACTCTTCAGGTGGTTGAAACAGGTGGAGAAGAAGCAGTGACTATGGCCTGACAGAGTTTAGAGACAGAGTAGTGGCGTGTGGGGACGGACATGGCCTGGCTGCGACCAAGTTTCACAGGCTGGCAGAGCGTTTGGAGTGGAGTTAAGATCTGGAGGTAGACATTTTCTTGCCTTTGCTTTTTTAACGTATTTTATCGGTGACTTGAACAATTCTTATCACACTCCATCCCTCCCTCCATTGTGTTAAGCCCATTTGTGCATTTGTTACCATTATCACTCTCAAAACATTTCTTTACTTGAGCCCTTGGTATCAGCTACTCATTTCCCCCCTCCCTCCCTCTGGAACCCTTGTCAGATGTCTCCCTGCACCTGCATTCCTCTTGTCCATCCCCCAGCGAGGGATCACATGTAGATCCTGTGACGGGGACATTTTCTCTGAGAGTACAGTGCTAGGGGCTGAAAGTGTCCCTGCCAAGCATGTGATCCCAGACTGGACCTTCTTAGGAGAGAGGGTCTGTGGAGATATGGGCAGTTCGGTTCCCATGAGGTCACCCCGTAGCAGGAAGGGTCCCAGTCAAGGTGCTGTCGTCCTTAGGTGCCTCCCAGTCAATTCTGACCCACAAAGACCCAGTGCCAACAAGCAAATGGCCTGCGCCAACCTCCCCGGGGCTATTGGAGTCTCACCCCAGGGCTGCAGCCACGCTGCCCTCCCATCTCTTCTCCCCGGTGAGTTCACCCTGTCTCAGGATCCTCTGCTTCGCCCAGCATGATGTCCTACTGGGGGCCTCATTCTCCCTGATCACACACCCTCAGTAGGTGACATGCAATCACAGTCATACAGCCTGTGAACGATGGACTCCATGTTGACCAGATGACAAGGCAGGGAAGGGTATGGATTTCCCAGGAAAACCAGTCCCCCAAGGTGGTGGGCCTGTGCCTTGAAAGAGGTCTAAACAGACAGGACCCTGGGAAACAAGACTGTCCTGCATTCATCTGCTCCCCAGTGTGACCGTGCCTCCCTTGGTACTGGATGGAATTGCTGTTTCAGAAAGCATCCTTGGTCCCAAGACTGCTGACCCATCAAAGCAGCACAGCCGTGCATGCACACCGTGGCCCGGCTTGGCAGGATTTGCCGGATCCTGATCTTTTGGAAGTCCACCTTCAGGAGGAGCAGCTGGGCAGGTTTGAACTGCGGATCCTGCAGTGAGTGGCTCAGCACTTACCCATGTGTGCCGCCCAGAGACCCCTCACCCAGCTCGGTTAACACTCTGAGGACATGACGCTGTGCAACTGTGGGACAGTGATGCTATCTGAGGGGCGCTCTGTGCAGCCGGAAGCACTGTGTTTGGGAGGTATCTTCACACTTGGTGCACAGGGCTCTCACTCACCACAGACAAGGCGCCGTCCCTGTCTCTGTGAGTGGTTCCTGGCGGTGGAAAGCTCACTGCCCTGGGAACTCAAAGAGTCTGCTCTGGACGTGAACAGAAACCTGGCCAGAATGTGTGGTCCCTGCAGTGGCCAGCCTGTCTCCATCCCTCCTGGGATGGGTGTGCAGGGAGGGTCTTGGATGGGAGCTGGGGGTAAGGACATCACTGTGAGAAGGAGCCAATGAGACAAATCTTGCCCTTATCAGACTTGTCACCTGATTAACGAGGGAAGTTTGGCAAAGTCCAGAAGCCTCCCTAGTGCAAAGGTCTTGAAGTCACTCCTACCCTACTGACACTGACTCTGTTGGCCTCAGGGGGACACTGTTGGGACTGTAGCACTGCTCCCCAGGCTTCTGAGACTACAGATCTGGAGGGAGGCAGAGTGCCTCAGCTCTCTCCCACTGAGCACCTGGGGGGGCTCAACCTGTTCACTGCAGGTTAGCAGCCGGGCAGGTAACCCACTGGGCCACCAGGGCTTCTCGGCCTCTCCCGTTTGGGGGAGGTGATGCTCCCCTCTGATGAACTAGGGAAAGAGGGGCAGGGAAAGTGGCGTCAAGAATCATGCTGAGCTCATGGGCGGTAGCTTTGGAATGACGGTGGGTCTTGGTTTAACCTGTTAGAAACCCCCCTGTGCTGATAACATCCTGGGTGGGGTCCGGGAAGCAGGGGGAGTTCCTGGGGACCAGAGGATGAGATGGAGGGCACTCATTGGATGCTGCACCCCAAGGGTCCCAAATGCTGACGAGAGTCTGATTCTGTACACACAGAGTGCTTCCCTGGAAGTGGTGGCAGTGTGCCCTGGAGACTCGGTGCAGAGATGCTGTCCACAAACAAGGTAATGGAAGCTGCTGAAGAGCCTGGTCCCACTCCAATGGTGCCCTTATGGGCCTATGGTTCCTGAAGGTGGGATGTGGCAGGGGCATAGAGAGAAGGCAGGCTTTCTGGGGCATGGGATGCCCTCCTCATTGCAAGCCAGGACGTGGGAGTTGGTCTGATCGTGAGGGCGGGGGCGGAACAGTGGTCATGTTTTAACATCTCCGTCTATGAGGGGCGCATCCTCAAGAGGAATAATGCACACAGGTCATGGATGTCTGTTTTCATTTCCCCAATGCTGCTTACGTCATTTGCAGACATAACAGGAAGACATCATGGGCTGCTTTGCGTTTCCCCTCCCACAAATCAGTCCACCCTCCCCAGGCTTTCTGAATGGCTCTGCTTGGCTCCTTGCTGGCTCCCGGTGGGTTTGGCTGGTAAGAAGCAGTCCATCCTGAACTGACCCAGAGAGATGGGGCCACGTTTTCTAGGACACAGAGGACAGCATACTCCTCTTCCTCCTCCCATGGCTCCCTCATCCTCATTCATGAATCCACTGGGTTTCAAACCACCTTCTTGCCCTTATTGTTGTGAGCTGCCCTGGAGGCCATGCCAGCCCTCGCCCATTTCGGGGCAACAGAAGGACACACTGCCCAGGCCTCCAGGCTTTGCCATGTTGGAACACAGAGTCAGTTCCTGTACCAGTCCATCTGCATCAGAGTCTTCCTTTTGTCCCCGCCCTTCTTCATCAATCCTACGATCTGTCTCCAGGGACGGATCTCTCATCACAGTGCATCCAACTGACATTGTCCATTCTCAGGAGCATTCTGGTTGTACTTCCTCCAAAATCGATTCGTTCATTCTTCTAGACTCTGCATTCTCCATCAGCACCGTAGTTCAGAGGCGCGAATTCTTCATGTTTCCTTGTTCATTAAAAGTACCTCACCTTGGGCCAGGTTCACCTCGGACCTCGCATTGACGTCTTTGCTTTTAAACACTTTAGAGAGCTTTTTGTTTTGGTAACAGATTCGCCCGATATAAAATGCCATTTGATTTCTTGACTGCTGTCTCCATGGGTGTTAAGTATAGGTCCAAGCAAGATGGAACCCTTGACAAGTTCCCTCTTTTCTCTGTGGATTGTCATGTTTCCTGTTGGTCTAGTTATAAGTGTTTTTGTTTTCTTTGTGCTGAGATTAATCCATCCTGATGGGCATGGTATTTGATCTTCATAAATAAGTGTGTCAAGTCCCCTTCACTCTGAGCACTCTGAATTTGATATTCACAGGGTTGATACCGTCCATAGGTGCTCAGACCACAACCTGCACAATTATGCTGTGACTGTTGCCAGAGGTAAAAAATAGGAGTCCCCCAACTCTATCCATTGTCCTGATATGGTGCCCTGAAAACAAGTATGAATAAGGCTACTCTTGCCTACCAAGATGAGCACACACTTGTGGTTTAGGTGAATGTTTATCAAGGGGACCTTCTTTCTTGCAGGCACTGTATACACTCCTAAATGCGTAGGTAAAGAAATGAACTAAGTCATGCAGGGAAAAAGTCTATGGATTCTATACTCCACAGGTGGATGGTAGAGAACACTGAGTAAGCATGTTCTGATGCTGTAAGAAATAGTCCACAAGCCTTCCCCTGGTAGGTAACTGACAGGGTCGCTGTGAGTCAGAATCGATTGGATGGCAGTGGTTCTCAAAATAAGTATTGTCTAGCACTGTGAGACATTGATTTGAATCACAGAAGCCCTATATTGGGTTCCATCAACTGTACATCTTTACAGGAGCACACAGCCCCATCTCTCTCCTGCTGATGGTGGGCTTGAACCACCAGCCTTGAGATTGGTACTCCAGCATCTATCCTCCAGTACCACTGGGGCATGCTGGAAGTCACACAGGGCAGAAACCACTGCCCCATATGGCTTTCTAGGCTCTAATTTTTCTGGAAGCATGCTGCCATGTCTTCCTTCGGAGCCATGGCAGGTAGGTTCTAGCTTCTGACCTTTGGCCCCCAGGGCTCCTTGCACTGTCCATTGACAACTCACATCATCCTGCCTCCCACAAGTTTCACTGGCTCCCCTGACCCTTGGTGAAAACTCCTGTTTGATGTCATTCCTAGATTTATTTCAAGGTCCCTATACTCCACAAATATTCAAGCTCCCCCCCCCCCCAAGAGTATCCTTCACTGGCAGAGTTACAGTTCAATCATGTGCTCATTTTTAACCACCAATTTTTCAAAATTACCTTTTAGCCTAGACACTGTAGCTGACCTTATAGGACAGAAGAAAGCAAATAAGCAGGAATTGTAGCCTTATCACCCAGATGAAAATGATCACAGGTGACTCTTTTTTTTATTATTATTATCATGAATACAGCAACAGATTTCCTTTCCTGCCAACTTGGACTTTTGCTGCACCTCGTGGTCTGGAGCATGTTGCTGATACATGTCATCAAATTGGCTCTGACCCTCGGCAGCTTTACGCACAACAGAACCAGGAACGGCTCCATCCTCCACTCTCCTCACAATTGGTCCTGTGCCTGAGCTCCTGCATGCGGCTACTGTGGCCTTCCCTCCTACGAAGGGCCTTCTCCTTTTTCACCACCCCTCCACTTCACCAAACATGATGTCCTTCTCCAGCGATTTGTCTTTTCGGACAGAATGTTCAACATCTTTAAGACGAAGTCCTGCTATCTTGGCTTCTCAGGTGCACTCTGGCTTTAGTTCTCCTTATATAGATTGGTTTGTTCTTTTAGCAGTCCAGTGTACCTTCAATATTCTTCTCCAGCATCACAATTCAAATGCATCGATTCTTTCTTATTCAGTGTCTAACTTTCACATGCATAGGAAATGGAGAAGACCATGGCTTGAGTCATGTCCTTCTTGGCCCTCAGCGTAACATCCTGGCTTTCCAACACTTTGAAAAGGTCTCGTGCAGCAGCTTTACCCAATGCGATGTGCGGTTTGACCTCTTGGCGGCTGCTTCGTGAGCATCGGCTGTGGATCCAAATAAGAAGACAAGACTCCCTGACACTGTCAGCCTTTCTCCCCGTTTAGCAGGAGGCTCACCGTGCGTCCACTTGTGAAGCGGTGACTCCTCCTTCCATTGCGTTACCATCTGTACTTTATCTTGATCAGCAAGAGCTTCAAACCCTCCTCGTGTTCAACAAGCAATGTCATCTGCATGCCACAGGTTATTAATAACCCTTTCTCCAATCTGATGCCACCGTCTTCTTTATAGAATCCAGATACTTTGATGATTTGCTCTGCAAGTACATCAAACAAGTGTAGTGAAAGGATGCCACTCTGAGGCATGCCTCTCCAAAAATCGAGCCACTCAGTAGTCCCTTGTCCCGCTTGCCCAGCTGCCTCTTGATCCATGCACAAGGTCTTCATAAGCACAATTAAGTGTTCTGGAATCCCCATTCACCTCAAGGTTATCCAGTTTTTTTTATAGTTCACACAGTTGAATACCTTTGCACAGTCAATGAAACATAATTGCACATCTCTCTGACATTCTCCTCTTTAAGGCAAGATTCATCTGACATCAACAGTGATATACCTTATTCCATGTCCTCTTTGCAATCTGGCCTGAACTTCTGGCAGTTCCTTGTCCATGTGTTGCTGCAACCACTGTAGGAATATCTTAAATACAATTTATTTGTTTTCATCATCAAAGATACCCTTCTATAACTTGAGCATTCTATTGTGTCACCTGCCTTTGAAATTGACACAACTCTAGAGCTCTTCCAGTCTGTTGGCCAAGTAGCTCTCTTCAAGATTTCCTGGCATAGACCAGTGGATGCTTACAGTGCTTCTTCTGCTCTCTGAAACATTTCATTGGGTGTCCCTTCATTTCCTGGAGACTTGGTTTGACTAACGCTTTTGGTAGAACTTGAACATATTCCTTAAGCAGCGTTGGTTTTTGTTCATATGGTGTGTCCTGAAAGGATGGCCTGTCAACTGGTTTCTTTTGTTATTATGACTCTGTATGTTCTTTTCATCATCTTTCAATACTTCCTGCATCATTCAATGTTGTGTCTCTGGAATATTTTAAAATTTCAATTCGAGGCATGAAGGCCTAGCTTTAAAGCCTTTTCAAATGGCCTGCAGCATACTTTATTTTTGCTTTTTGTATCTGTCTGAGTAATAAGCATTTGGGCATAGCTGAGCAAGTCCACCTCATCCCCACATGGGTTGACGCTAACGATCAGGTAAAGCGATTATGATTCACCCTAACACCTGTGGTACTGAAGGTGAAGCACAAGTGAAGAGAGGGCTGAGGCACTGTAGACACACACGCATGTCTGGTTGATGGGGCAGATCCAGTAGACACGCTTGGAGACCTGGGTGGCCCTGAGTCAGTGCTTTCAGTCAGCTGAGGCAGCGCAGCAGGAAGACATGGTGAGCATGTCCCCAAACGCAGCCATTGAACGTGCTGTTCCCAAGCAGAGCTTGGCTTGACCTACAGAGGTTTGCCTTGAGCTTAAGTTGACTCAGCAGTCATCAGAGGTGATGTGTGGTCCGAGGAAAATGACCCCCGCATCAGAGGAAAGACTGCTCTCAATTGCACATGCTGCAAGGCAATTGTTTTCTCTTTTAGCTCTTGGGACTTAGAGACTGGATTTAGTGAGAAGGGAGGCTTTCTTGCATATGCAGTTGTGCGGAGTATGTGAAATATATAGGCATATACACACCTCAGTGGTTCTGCTTATACAGTATAAAGTGATTTCTATCACTCAAGGTTGGACGTCTTGCCGCCAATCTGATGTCGATGTGCTTCAGCCTCTGCGCTGGAAACTCCCAACCAAAGACATCTTGTGAGCTTTCCAAAAGCTTCCAGTCATGGGGCCAAGGCTTGCCCTGGGAGTGTTAGCAGTCACCCTCCCATATGCCTACAAGGGAACAGTTTCATTGAATGTTCAGTCAAAAGGCATGGCATCCTCAAGGCTCTGGCATCTTTGGAGCACCAACACAGGCAGGTAAGTCAGAATTGAGCTGACCCATGCTCCAGGCTGTCTTCAACTCTTGTTACCTCTTGGTGCTGTTGGAGATGGGTGGTGGGTGGGGAGATGAGGGCTAAAGTAGAAAGAAAATGTTTAGAAAAGATGATGACAACATATGTACAAATGTGCTTGACACAATGGGTTATGTATGGATTATCCTCAGAGCTGTAAAGACCCCAATAAAATGATTAAAACAAAAATAGGTGCATGCTGTAGTTCATTGGATATCATCTGAGCTTACCCATTTATCTTATCATTTAAAGAACTTATATATCATTCCTTCTGATCTTTCATCACCTGGAATCATTTGGTGGGACTTGGGATGGTGGACACCCCTTCGCCTTTCTGAGATCCTTTGTCCAGACAGCATTGTCATGGCCACCATAGGGCCTTCAGGAAAAGCCCACACACTGTCTCATCTAGACTGCACAGCAAATGTTTGCAGGTTCACATGGATGAGTCTTTCATTCACTCATTCTATAACTAAGATTATGGTTCTGCCTTCTGCTTTTAAAACGAGCATTTCTTTGATCATGTCTGTAATCTTCCCCTCCCCGCCCCTGGACTCTTTCTTGATAAAGCTATATCTGTCTCTCCCTACCCCACACACATACTCCTGTTGCCATAACCACTACCTGAGACTTCACCTGGTCACCCCATGTGCTGGCTTCCGAAGGTGCTGTTCTTTACCAGACAGTGGTCCTTGAGCACCAAAGCCCATCTCAGACCCCTTTCTGGGCTCTGGAGAAGGGAAGCAAGGAGGTCCCAGCTGTCCTAGGGCCTCCATAGAAGGCACCAGACTTCTGCAGATGACAGAAGACAGGGCCTGACATCTTGTGAAAGAAGGTGTGCTTGGTTCTTTGCTTTCGATGCCTGCCTTGAAATATCCTAAACACTCCTTTGAAAAGGACAGAACGACTGGACTTTATGCTAGAATCAATACGATGTTCTTCGACAGGATATTTTTGCTAAAAGAACAAAAGCAGGACATCTGTAAGCGTACTTCATAGCTCAATTGGAAAGACAGACAAGCCAGGAGTCGGTGCTGCGTCAGACATTGGCTGGGCCCTCCTCGCTGTGTGCAGGACTCCCCCCTCCCAGCTGTCTCAAGTGGAAACTAAATCCCTTCCCACATGGCATGGTTGAGAACCCCCTCTGTGAGCAGGCGGCTCCCACCACTGAGCTGGCTGCAACTTTCAATGAGGATGGTGAAGGTGGTGGGTTTCCCTCGGTAATGCCTGACTGATGACCCAAATATCGGGGGGCTGCCCCTCCGGCTGCTCTGGGGGAGGAAGATGTGGCAGTTTGGTCCTGAACATATGTGCAGTCTTGGAAGCATGGCATGGCAGCTCTGTGCTGTATATGGGTCTCCATGACTCTTGCAGACTCAACAGCAATGCTTGTCTTTTATCAATAGACTTCTTCCTTTGCGCCAGCACAAGTGATGCCGATCAGTGTGCTTGATATGTGTGCTAGGCTGGGCTGTGTTGAGAAACAAACCTAGTAGCATTCCTATAGGTGCAAGAAAAAGCTTCAAGATGATGTAAATCATCTTATATCCAGAAGGCATCTCAACCCAGTTCTTCCTCAGTCCATGGATTCCATGCTAGCTGGAACCTTCTTCAGACTCCTGCTGCTGCTGTGGCTGCAGAAAGATGAGTTGTGGGGCATGAAGACCACAGGCCAGTGGGTACAGATTCTCATGAATCCAAGGTCAGTAAAGACCTATCTGGGTACCGACAGCTCTCGAGATTGGAGGGCTCACCTAGGTCAGCCCTGGAGTCCAGCACAGAGTCCCAACAAGGAGGAAGGAAAAGAGGCAGAGAGACATCATTTCTGTTCAATCTCTTTGCTGTACAAAAGGCTATACTCCCCAAGGAAGTACTACCAAGCTACCATCGGATGGACAGGTGGCCCTCCGCCCCTACATCCGCACAGGTACCACCAAGTTGAAGTCTAACTGCCGCTGTGTGTGGCTGGGAATGCTGAGAGTCTTGAGCCAGCACCAATTACTCTTTATTAGTGCACTCTGCAGCTGTAGAGCAAGCATTTGGCTAGAAAGATGCAGCCAGA